>MU216857.1:254540-268389 GCA_018584345.1 Thuja plicata | reverse complement strand
ATGTTATGCTGCAAGTTTTCTAGGTCACTTTGGAGCTTTTTAAAGATTTGGAGCATTCTTGGCTTTTGCATTTACATGTTATCATAGTTTCATTTCTTGCATTATCATGGCATTCTTAGCTTAGATTGCCTTTATGCTTTAAATTAATTCATCTAGCTTAACTAGGAGGCTTTGTAATACTTGTTCTTTCATTTTCATAGCTTAGCTTGCATATTCATCTTAATCTAGCTTGCATTGCATTTCATTCTTGATTCTTGAGGATATTGGCATTCTTGCCCTTGTCTTCATTAAATCTCCTTTTTCATGGTTTACTAGCAAGGTTATAGGCTTAATAGCTCTAGCTGAGAGCATTCTAAAAACCCTTGCACTCCATGCCTAGGGAGCTATGGATCGATTTTTGAGACCTCATTCTTGAGTGTTCTTGAATGTAAGGATTCATAGAAGTGTGACACAATTGTAGCACACATAATTTACCTATAATCTAAGGAAAAAAAATTAGCTCATTGATCATAGACCTCATCAATGAATTTCCTACAAAAATCATCTTTTCCTCCAAAAATTATGTCATCAACATAGACCACAATAATCAAGATTTGACCTGAATAAACTCTATAATACAAATTACTGTCATTAGATCCCTTCTGGAGTCCTTTTCCAATCAGATACTTATCCAATCTACCATATTAGGCTATAGGTGCCTATTTTAATCCATACAATGCTTTCTTCAATCTACAAACAACATCCAGATCCTTTTTGGATTTAAATCCCTCTGGTTGTTCAATGTAGACTTCTTCCTTCAGTTCTCTATTTAAAAATGTTGACATAACATCCATCTGATAAAATTTGAAATCTTTAAATGCTGCAAAGGCTAAGAATATCTATATCACTTCCATTCGGGCAACAAGGGGCATAAGTTTCATTAAAATCAATACCTTCAGTTTGAGTATAACCCTTGCAAACTAATATTTCCTTGTTTCTCATTACTTTTCCATTTTCATCTAGCTTGTTTGGAATACCCACTTCGTACCAATGACATTTTTGTCTCTTGATCTGGGCACAAGTTCTGAAATTTGATTTTCCTCTATCTGATAAGGTTCTTCTTCCATTTCCTTTACCCATTTTGATCATTTCATGCTTCTTCCGTAGTCTTAGGTTCAACCTTTGAGAGTAAACACAATAATACCTATTCTTGAGTTGCTCTACTTTCTGTAATGATTCCTTTATTCTTATCTCTTATAATCTAATTTTCTGAATGATTTCTCTATACATACCTTGGATTTTTAGTTGTAGATGTCTTCTTCTTCTTCTTCTTTATTTTCATCTTTTCCTTTGTCCTCTAATTCAAATTCATATTAAATATATTTATCATGATTTCTTTGGATATCTTCATCAACTTTCACATTAATACTTTCAACTATCTTATTCAGTCTCTTGTTGTAACACTGATACACTTTGCTTCTTGTAGAATATCCCCAAAATATGCCTTTACTAGCTCTGCTATCAAACTTTTCAAGATTTTCTTCATCTCTTTGAATATAGCATTTACTTCCAATTTTTTTGAATTATTGATGAACTACAACAAATTATATGTTTGAATTCATTTGTTGATATTCAACCGAGTTGCAGAAGTGATGATAAACATTATCTGTTAATATATTGTCATTGATGTCAACTTATTTGAGTATTATTATGGTGGAAAATTTTTGTTATGCATTGAAGATCTGGAACAAACAATGTTTATGTGGTCGGTAAATGAAGAGTTATGTATACACTGAGAGAAAGTGAACACCAAGTAAAATGTAGTGTATACCAAGCACAGTGATAACCAAGCAAGGGATTGCCAACATAATTATTGATCAAGAAATTTAATTATAATCGAGGCTGACTTGGATTCTTAGTTGGTAATTGATGATTTCAAGGTAAAATATAAATTTTTTTATTTGATCAAAAGGTTATTAAAATTCAATGAAGATCGGACGACAGAGATTGAAATGTGTTTTTAACACAACTGCCGAAGATGGATCAAGCGGGAAAATGAACGATGGAGATTAAGTGGCAATATTTGAAGTATGAAAATTAAATGATAAATGAATCCTATATATGAGACAAGAGATTCATTATATCAGATGATGACACCTAATGCATACATGTGAAATTTATGCATGAATAATCAAACTGGTTAAAGACAGAATTGAGTGTATTCTGCAGACATCACCAAGCAAACAGAGGAAAGAGCATTACCGAGCATAACAAGTATAAAGAATGAGATGAACTAAAGTGAACAATTTGATCAGAGGTATTATGTACTTATAATAGATCTGAATATCTATAAATTAGAGTTGTATTTGAATATCAGTTTAACCATTGTTACAGATGAATCTCTTAACCAAGTGGGACAATGAGTCCTTATTATAACATCCAGAGAATGTTGATTATTTTCTTGTTGACCCCATAGTGAATGCATGGTCAAGAGTGAACTGTTAGTTTTAAATCCTCTAATGAGGTCACATTTAATAGTGTGCATTGTAACCTTTAACAGGGTTGGCTCTTCACCGAGCTCACTTTAGAAGAGTGAAAATATTTTGGGTTATTAGTCCTAGGTGGTTTTTCCCTTAGCAGGGTTTCCACATTAAAAATCTGTGTCAATGTGTATGAATGTTGTGGATTGTTATTTTACTTTACACTTTATTTTATTGACCTAGATCGGTAATCATAGTATTAAATTTATTGATACTCAGTAAACACTATTGATGAAAGTTTAAGTTTACAGAAGACATTTTCACCGAGTTGAATTATATGATTAAATTTGTTTTGATATACATCTGGATAAATTTGGGACTGTAGGATAATTTGTGAGGAAACTAATTCTAACTAATTCACCCCCCTCTAAGTTATTCTAGCAACTGGTATCAGAGCAGCAGTGCTTATCAGAGAGCAACAATGCTTATCAGGGAGAAGACAGTGCTTAGAAGAAAGTTTTAAAGGAATTAAGCTAGAGATCACAAGATGTATAAGAGAGACGCACCTAAGATGAATAGGGAGCTCTTTCACAAATGGAAAAGCAAAATGAGATTATACCTATTAGGAATTGCAAGCAACATTGAAGATTTTTTGGACAGTGAATTCATTCTACATACTGGAGCTTTGACAGTAAATCAGTTGAAAGAAAAACGTGAACATAACCTTATCATGGTGGAGATTTCTTCTTCACTTACAAATTTAGAATTTGAAGACACCAAGACATGTACAACTTCCAAGAAGATGTGGGATCATCTTACAATAGTTTATGGAGGAGATGTAAATTTACTGAGAGCCAAAGCTGAGAGCCTTTGTGGAAAGTTTGATGACATGAGAATGAAGGAAGGAGAAAAAATACACAATACAGTAACCAACTTAAACAAGTTGTGAATGCTATTTGAGGAATTGGTGGAACCATTGATGAAGACACAATTGTGAGTAAGATTCTTATAACTCTATTACCTATCTATTCTATAAGAGTCTCTGAAATTCTTGAAATGAGAGTTGCACCTGGAAATAACATTATTGTTGATAGTCTTGTTGGAAGATTGATTTCTTTTGGGCTGAATAACTTTGACAACAGTATTGTACAATCTATGGAATTTGCATTTATGTCTACTTTGAAAATTGGTAAATCTAGTAGCAAACACAAAATTAGAAATAACAATGAAAATGATAGTGATGAAAATAAAGTTGATGAACTTGAAGCTTTAATGGTTAGAAGATTGCACAAAGGTAAAAGAAGATATAAAGGTAAACTACTATTGATATACTTTAACTATAAAGAGATTGGCCATTTTACTGCAAGATGCACTAACAGAAAAGATGATGATAGAAATGATAGATCTAATGATAGAAAGGATGACCGAGACTACCGAAACAACCAATAGTATGCCCGAAGAGATAACTAAGATTACAAAGATAAAGGTAAGAAATCTTGTTACATTTCTGAAGATGAAATTAATAATAGTGGTATTGATAGCGATGAAGATATTGAGACAATGTTTGTGGCACTAAAAGATGATTCAAATGAAGATGAAAGGTATGTAGAGACAACACTTATCTCTAAAGTTAGTAAACATGATATTTGGGTTATTCATAGTGGTTGTACACATCACATGACTAGTGATAAAGGAAAATTTGAATTTCTTGAACATTATGATGGAGGATTAGCAAGAATGGGAAATGATACACCATGTCAAGTAAAAGGAAAAGGTACTTTTATGCTAAACAATCAAATCAAATGAGAAAATACTTATTGGGTAAAAGGACTTAACTACAATCTGTTGAGTGCTTCAAAGTTGAATAACATAGGTCACCGAGTTTCATTTGAGAACAAAAAAGAAAGAATCTATGATGGAAAAGGAAATTGATCGATACTGGTGAACAATCTAAAGGTAACTATTCTATCTTGACACACCTGAAACTAATTGTTTATTGGAAAATAATGAAGATATATAGTTATGGCATGAAATAATTTGTCATGTAAATTTTGACAACATGGTTAAGATTAGTAAGAAAAGAAAATTTAGAGGCTTACTGAGATTAACTAAACCAAACCATGTAATGTGCAAAAATTGTCAAAAGGGAAAGATCAAGAGAAAGAATTTCTCATCTAATGACATTTTGGAGTTATTTCATACAGACCTATGTGGACCAATGAGAACACAAAGTTATTTTGGGGACAAATATTTTATTTTATTTGTTGATGACTACTCTAGGATAATAACTGTAATGTTCCTAAGAGAAAAATCTGAAGCTTTTAATACGTTTAAGTGGTACAAAGAAAAAGTGGAAAAAGAAAGTGGTAGAGATCTAAAGTGTTTGAGATTTTATAGAGGAGGTGAATTTATTTATGATGAGTTCACTAAATTTTGTAATGATTATGGAATCAAAAGACAGGTTTCTGCACTGAGGACACCACAACAGAATGGTATTCCTGAAAGAAGGAACATATCAATTATTGATTGTGAAAAAACATTGATGATTGAAAAGAGTGTTGCACAAACATACAATAGAGAAGCATTCAACACAACAATCTACACACTGAATTGAGTACAACTAAAGAAAGATTCAAACAAAACACCTTATGAGCTATGGTATGGTTATACTCCCAATGTGAGCTATTTTAGAATATTTGGAAGCCTTTGTTTTATTCTGAAAGATGATCAAAATGGAAAATTTGATTTGAAAAGTGATGAAGGAATATTTATTGGATATTCTACTAAGAGTACAACTTACAAATGTTTGAACAAGACAACTAACAAAATCATTGAGAGTGCAAATGTGAAAGTTGATGAATTTGCTGAGCTAAATGATGAGGACAACATGAAAGAATCAAAGGACTATAGTAGATTTGTTTCATGGGAAGAACCTGATACTATACCTATTCAGATTCCTAACATTACCATGCAATAGGGTAATGTTACCAGGAAATAGGCTAATATCACTAGGCAAAAGATAGCACAGACCAAGAATCAGGAAAATGCTGAAACAAAAGATCATGAACCTGAAGACAATGAAGATATAGAAGAAGATAATGAAGATTAGAGAGCTAAACCTATACTTGCTATATATTAGAGAAGAAACCATCCATGAGATCAAATTATTGGAGATAAAAGAGAAAGCATAATGACAAGAAGTAAGTTTAGAGATGACACTTGTTTAATTTGTGAATTTGATCCTAAGAATGTTAGAGATGCATTAGAAAATGAAGAATGGTTTAATGATATGAATGAAGAAATTGAGAAGATACAGAAAAATAAGACATGGACATTAGTACCTAGACCAAGTGACAAAAATTTCATTGGCACCAAATGAATTTTCAAAAACAAACAAAATGAAGATGAGAATGTTACCAGAAATAAACCAAGATTAGTTTGCAAAGGGTATGCACAAGAAGAAGTAATTGACTATGGAGAAAATTTTGCACCCATTTCTAGACTTGAAGGAGTAAGAATACTACTTGCATACACTGCATATAAAGGATTCAAGGTATATCAAATGGATGTGAAATCTGCATTTTTCAATGGAATACTAGGAGAAGAGGTATACATTAAACAACCTGAAGGATTTGTTGATCCTGATTAGACACACATGGTTTGTAAGTTACACAAAGGTTTATATGGAATGAAGCAAGCACCGAGAGCATGGTATAAAAGATTGCATTCTTATCTAATAAGTATTGGATTTATTAGAACAAGTGACAACAACAATTTGTATTTAAAAGGATGAATTGATGATAAGAGACTTATTGCTGAAATATTTGTTGATGATATAATATTTGGAGGTAATGATAACTTATGCACTTCATTTGTTGATGAAATGAGGAAAGAATTTGAGATGTCAATGTTTGGTCAGATCATCTTTTTCTAGGATTACAAATTTTACAATAGACCGCATGTATCTACATTACTCAATCAAAATACATCAAGGAAGTACTAAAGAAATTCAAAATGGAAGAATCCAAACCAGTCAGAACACCTATGGTGATAGGATGCAAACTAACAAAAGAAGACAAGACACCTGAGGTAAATCAAACCTTATACAAATCTATGATTGGTAAATTGATGTATGTTGTACACACAAGACCTGACATACACATGTAGTTAGAATAGTTGCAAGATTTTCTGCTAACCCTAGAGAGTCACATATGAAAGTTGTTAAAAGAATTTTTAGATATTTGAAGAATACTGAGGATTATGGACTATGGTATAAAAGATAAGGAAAGTTTGAATTGAAAGTTTATACTAATGTTGATTGGGCTGGGAATATAGATGATAGAAAGAGAACTACTGGTGGAGCATTCTTTATTGGAGAAAGAATAGTAACTTGGATAAGTAAGAAGCAAGGATGCATATCTCAGTCAACTACAAAATTAGAGTATGTTGTTGCTACTGCAAATTGTTCTAACATAGCATAGATAAAAAAATTGTTGAAAGGAATGAATGAGGAGATTACTGACCAATGATGATTTATTGTGATAATAAAAGTGCTATAAATTTTTCAAAGAACCCTATGATGCATGCAAAGACAAAGCACATTTCTATAAAATATCACTACTTGAGGTAACAAGTACAAGAAAAACAAGTAATACTAGAATATGTAAAATCAAAAGAATAGCTTGCAGAAATATTCATAAAACCCTTACCAAAGGATACATTTGAGTACTTGAGAGGTAGAAAAGGGGCTCATACCTAGTCTATTGATAACTAAGTAGATTAGGAGGTTGCATCAACCTACATGAAATCAGAATATCAATCATGTTGATGCAAAAAATGAACTGGACTGACACAAAGATATCAGTACAAAGACAGGTACTTACTACACTGAAAATCAGAGATATTTTATTTTGGCTATTGAAGAGCTAAATATTTCATTTTGTCATTATTGTCAAAGGGAGAGAGTTGATCAATGAAATATATATCCATCAAAGGGAGAGATATATCAATGAAATACAAAGGGAGATAATGGAATATCTATCCACTAAAGGGGGAATAGAGAAAGGGAGAGACATATCTAATCTACAGAGAGATTCAAGAGATAAAAATTCAAACTCACTATGCAGAGAACAATATTTTGTTTATATTGACATATGTTTTATATTCAAGCTAGGGAGAGCTACTGAATTATCCTAGTTGTAGAAAAAATGTTTGGTATTTATTGTATGACATTTTATATTGCATATTTCAAATTGTGTTTCCATTAATGCCAAAGGGAGAGATTGATGAACTACAATTGATTATATGTTTGAAGTCATTTGTTGATATTCAACTGAGTTGCACAAGTGATGATAAACATTATCAGTTAATGTATTTTCATTTATGTCAACTTATTTGAGTATTATTATGGTGGAAAATACTTGTTATGTATTGAAGATCTGGAACAAACAATGTTTATGTGGTCGGTAAATGAAGAGTTCTGTATACATCGAGAGACAGTGAACACCGAGTAAAATGCAGTGTATACTGAGCACAATGATAACTGAGTAAGGGATTTCTGACATAATTATTGATCAAGAAATTTAATTATAACTGAGGCTGACTTTGATGCTTAGCTAGAAATTGACGATTTCAAGGTAAAAGATAAAGTTTGTTATTTGATCAAACGGTTATTAAAAATTCAATGAAGATCGAATGACAAATTGAAACATATTTTTAACACAACTACTGAAGATGGATCAACTAGAAAAATAAATGATGGAGATTAAGTAGAAATATTTGAAGGATGAAAATTAAATGATACATGATTTCTATATAAGAGACGAGAGATTCATTATATCAGATGATGACACCTGATGCATACATGCAAATTGATGTAGCTACAAGCCTTGCTCTATACCCTAAGTTCAACTAGGGACTTGAATATGCCTTTTCTCTAGCCTAGTAGGGTCTTTCACTAACCCTAAATTCTAAGGTTCATTTACTCAAGAACCTTTTCACATTTATCTTGAGTCCACCAATCAACAAAATACAACTTGCTTCTCAAAGCCCCATGGAGGTCTCTTCATACCTCCTTCACTAACTGAGCCATAAGGTTCAAGATCACACAAATATGGAGAGATGGGATTCAAATTAGGTCAATTAGATCCAATCCAATGTTCACCCACATTTCTTGCAATGGAACTCTAATCGAGTTCAAGGTTTGCCTTCAAGAACTCCCAAATAGGGCTACAAGCAATTATGCCTATTTGGTCACTTTTTTTCTAATAACTACCAACACTTCCAAACAAGTGCCCAAAAAAACTCCACTTATAGACACCCTTCAATATTTTACTATTTTCCACTCCCCAAACTGTCCGTACACCAGGAAGCTAGAATCATGCCTAAAATTTAGAGGTTCAAGTCTTTATGATTGTCTACATAGGGGTTTGGTTTCTTAGTGGTTATAAATATTCATCCATCATTCTCCTTTGTTTTGGGGCTTATTCAAAAATCCCTCTACCTCTCCACAATCTCAAGTTGAAGCATCCAATGCATTCAACCCACTGTAAACCACTTGCAATGCTCTACAATCCCTAGCCATGCACCACAAGCTCGCTTAGGGAATCATTGCAAAATGGAAAAAAATATTTACAGGGTCCCTCCTTCTACATAAATATAATACAAGGATTCACCTCACCCATTCCAAGAGCTCATGCACTTTCCACAGTGGAATGATGAGCTATGACTCCATTTGCATAGCCTGCCTGGTTCAGACCAGCGACAAGGCTTAAAGAAAAATAATTTACAAACTAACTAAAAATACTCAAAATGCTAATATAACAACACACATAAATTCAAAAGGAACTAATCTATATTGTTCATAAGTCACAGTAAGTAATCTAATCCATTAAAACACAAAATGCCAAGAAAGATAATGAATTGCATATGTTTCTTCAATTATATAGTCTGTACATAAAATTTCCAAAATCAACCAACCCTTTGCCAAGGTTGAGGGAGGCCTTATATAGTTGAACAAATCCCTATCTCATCGGTTTTAGACAGTTAAGAAACCACTTTGCTCAAAAATGCAATCATGCAACAAATGTTGTCAATGACAACATTGACAACTTTTACAACTTTTTTGTGTTTTGCTTCCAAACTTGGTCACAAGCTCATAAAACTTAATCAAAACCCTATCTAAGGTATTTAAACATCAAATAGGTCTTCCAATCACTCCCTTCTCCAATTTTACATCAAAATGCAAAAATACACCCTTTTGTCACCATATTGGCAACATGTACTCGACTAGACAAATGTGGACAATACTTGCAAACAAGGTCACTAAGGACCTATTAAGGCCTCCTAATCTAACTCACCACACTCTAGAATCCATCTATTCCCATTATTGAACTAGTGTTTTGGCTAGGACCACTACAAGCTAAAGACACATAAGAAGCCCTAGGCTACCTTTTATCCCTACCTAGGTGCTCCTGCACCATACTCCCCCACAAAGAAAAGTCATGTCACTCCTATGGAAAAAATGTCTTTAGATATGCCCACCTTCTTGAAATATGTAGTTGCAATACATGATGCTTCTGATTTAGGCCTATTGTTCTACTTGATAAGGTTTTCCATGTACACCTTGTTCCTTGTAGTCTTCTGAACTCTAGAATCCAGTACTCTTTCTGCCTCTAGTTTTGGTTTGGAAGGTAACACAGTGGGTGAAACATCACTACTAACCCCTTGACTACTTTGACCTATCATAGCTGTTGGCCCTTTGAATTTGACCAAGTCTTGGACATTAAAAACATGAGATATGCTAAAATCTGAAGGCAAGTCTATTTTGTAAGCATTATCCCCATATTTGGATAAGATTTTGCAAGGTCCCACCCTCTTCATCTGAATTTTAGTAGGAATAACTTTCTACAATCTATATTTTTTCAAGTGAACCATCACATAATCACCCACCTCAAACTGAATATCTCTCCTCCTTTCATCCACTTTTTCCTTCAACTTTTGTGTACTATCTTGTATGGTCTTCTTGACTTGATCCTGAATTTCCTTCATGGTTTGAGTGAAGTCCTTAGCATGAAAAATCATGTACTCCATGTCACGAAGATCCCTAATCTCACACACACCCCTTGGGTGCATTCCATAAACCACCTCAAATGGAATTTTCCATTTTGTTCTGTTCTTTCTATCATTATAAGCATATTATGCTTGGGGAATGACCACATCCCATGTCTATCCATACTCTTTAGTTAGTAAACTCAATAGGTTACCCAACACTTTTTTTACCACCTTAGTTTGGCTTAGTACCCAATCTATTCCATAAGGTTTTCCAGAAATGGCTCATGAATTTCACATCCCTATCTGAAACAATACTTAGGGTCAAGCCATGAATTATCACAATCTCTTTAAAGAAAAAATATGCTATATGGCTAGCATCATGAGTAGTCTTGCAGCGTATGAAGTGTCTCATTTTACTAAATCTATCTACCACCAAATATATGTTGTCATATCCTTGCTTTTTCTTGGGTAGACCCACTATGAAGTCCATGCTCACACACTCCCATGGCCTATTTGGGACTGGTAAAGGTTGATATAAACCTGCATTACTCATTCCTCCTTTGGATTTCATGCACACTACACACTGCTCCACATACCTAGTCACATCTCTTATCAATTTTGGCCAATGGTAAAATATTTGTACAAGTTCCAAAGTCTTGTTCATACCAAAGTGACCACTCAAGCTTCCATTACATTTTTCTTGTATGATATTTTCTCTCATTGAACCCCTTGGCACACATAATTGATTACCCTTAAATAAAATCCCATTCTGCAAAGTAAAATCAGAGAACTTGCTATGAAAATGGTTCTGAAAATCAGTTGACACCTTGTAAGCTTCACCATGAAAGTCCTCATCTTCCTTGTAGAGATCTCTGAAACTTTCAATGCCAATGTTATTTAGCTAAAATTCTTGGACTGTCAACAAGCTTCTACTTAGTGCATATGCAACCTTGTTTAATTGCCCTTTCTTGTGCGTAATTGTAAAAGTGAATGCTTGTAAGTACTCCATCCATTTTAGATGTCCATTTCTTAGTTTCTCTTGAGTGTTGATATAACTAAGGGCTTGGTTGTCAGTAAACACAACAAACTCCTTGGGTAACATGTAATGCCTCCACTTCCTAAGGGACTGAACTAAGGCATACGATTCCAAGTCATAAGAAGAATATTTCTTCTTGGCTTCATTCAATTTTTCACTAAAGAAGGCTACTAGCCTACCTTCTTGACTTAACACACCCCCTACTACCATCCCACTTGCATCACACTCAAGGGTAAAAAAATTGTCAAAGCTAGGCAACTTTAGGATAGGTTGTGTGTCTACTTGTTTCTTCAACAATTCAAAGGATTTCTCGACTTCTAAGATCCACCTAAACTTATTTTTTACCCCACCCTTAATGGTATCCAACAATGGTGCACAAATACCACTGAAATTCCTAATAAATTTCCTATAAAACTGGGCTAACCCATGGAAACTTCTTACCTCAGTTGTTGTGGTAGGTGGTGGCCAGTTTAGGATAGATGCAACTTTATCTTGATCCATCTTCAAGGACCCCTTGGATACTACAAAGCCCAAGTACACAAGTTATTTCTTTAATAACTCACATTTCTCAAGGTTAATAGCCAACTTCTCTTCATGTAACCTCTGCAATATAGTCTCCACATGCTTGATATCCTCCTCCCTTGTTCTGCTAAATATTAGTATATCATCAAGATATACAACTACAAAATTCCCTATGAAGTCCTTGAGAACTTCACTCATGAGCCTCATGAATGTGCTCGGAGCATTTGTGAGGCCAAATGGCATCACAAGCCACTCATACAACCCATATGTAGTCTTGAATGTTGTTTTCCATTCATCTCCCTCTTTCACCCTGATTTGGTGATAACCACTTTTCAAATCAAGCTTAGTGAAATACATTTCCCCTCCAAGGAAATCCATGAGATCCTCAATCCTAGGTATGGGGAACCTATACCTTATTGTAATTCTATTTATAGCCCTTGAATATATGCAAAGTCTCCATTTTCCTCCCTTCTTAGATGCCAACACAAATGGGACTGCACATGGGCTTATACCCTTTTTGATCAAGCCTTGATCCAATAGTTCTTGCACTTTCCTTTCCACTTCCAATTTCTGGTTAGGGTTAATCTTATAAGCTGTCTTATTAGGAAATGATGCACTAGGGACAAAGTCTATATGATGACTTATCACTCTTCTAGGAGGTAGGGTTGCAGGAGTGCCATCACTTACTATATCTTTGTATTTCTCAAGCAATTCTTGAATTTCTGATGGTAGAGATTCCTTGACTAGTTTCTCCTCTCTTTGGGCTTTAAGACTATAGCATACCCTTCATTATCTTCATCCTTAAGATCTTTCACAAACTCCTTTCCACTACACAAAAAAATTCTTGGAGTCTTGGGCTGTGGCTCATCTTCTTCCAAAAAAGACTGAACCTTGAAAGTTCTTCCTCCTTTCTTGAATGTCATGGAATTATCCTTCCCATCATACACTTCCCCATTATCATATTGGCAAGGCCTTTCTAGTAGAAAATGGAAAGCATCCATTGGTAAGATGTCACAAAGAGACTTGTCCTTATAACCTGCTATTGAAAACTCAACCCATGTTTGTTCATTCACCAATACACTTTGGCCTTTGCTGAGCCATGTCACCTTGTATGGATTCACATGGGGTACTTTGTTTAGCTTGAGTTTATCTACTGCCTCCTCTGATATGATGTTATCTATGGAGCCTGAATCCACAATCACCTTACAAAATTTTCCAAGGATCTTGAATCTTATCCTAAACAAAGCCCTCCTATGTTTGGGTTCATCCTTAACTAGTTGCCTTATCAACACCTGTATGAGTTAATTTTGGCCTTCTCAATCAACCACACACTTCAACATAGTCATTCTTCACCAAGAATAAACAAGACTGAACATGAGTTATTCAGCCTGCCTGCCTGCATGATTCGACCTGTTGCCTTCTATCTAGATGGAGTTTTGAAATTTTCTCTCAGGACGAGGGCCTCACAACTATGGACCATCTAAGAACGAAGGATTTTCATGATGTAATGCAATACAATGCAAAGATTATGCTAAAAATTTGAAACATGAATGATCACCTAAACATGAATGCTAACATGATTTCAATGCAATTTTAATCTAGAAATTGAAGCTATTCTATTTGCAAATTGAAATTATTCTATATGCTTATTATGAAAATGAGACAATAATTCAGTATTCTAACAATGCAATTTTGAGTAAAGTTTTCAGGGGGTTTGAATGAAGAAAGAGGGTTCTTTTATAAACCCTGAGAAGATCAGAATAGAAACTTTCCTGTTTTG
>MU216857.1:193829-245258 GCA_018584345.1 Thuja plicata | reverse complement strand
TGATCCTTAGCAAGTCCATGTGAGGCTTGTGTATATTATTTGTGATCTTGGCTTTCTCCTTCAGTGAGGTCTACCACTACCCCTGTTTCTGGAATGTCTCTTGGAGATACTTCCTCTTGTTCAATCCTATGTTGGGAAGGTTTTCTTGTATTTGAGTCTCTTTACTTTTCCTGCTTGTTGGATGTATCTATTTGTGACCCGTTCTAGATTGGATCCCCAAGCTCGGGGGGTGGCCTTGTAAAGGCCTAGGTTGGGAGGTGAGCCTCCATGGTCAACCTCACGTGTATCAGGTTCTTGATGGGATAACAAGGATGAAATTACCCTTAAGAGGAAGATGGGAATTATTGGAAAATTTGTCAATTGTGATCTTAATGTTTTGTGAAGTTCATTATTTCAAAGGAGGATTTGAGACCATTAAGTTATAAATTTTTATTATTTTGGGATTTCTTCACCCATATTGGTAATGAACTTTCAAGTGGTTATGAAATCTTATGTCATTATGTAATTTGAAATTTGGCTTTGGAAAGCATATAGTGAATGTTTTTAGTAAGTTAGATAGAAGTTGAATCATTATGGTTGAATGCAATATTGCTTATTTGAAAGAGTTAGTAACATATATTACTCCTTGTATTTGACTATTGCTTACATTAATAAAAAAATTAGTATATTCCTTCTTATAGAAATATGGAAATTTATGGGTTTAAGAAATTGATGGTGTTTGGAGAAGAACATATTTACACTTGTGATATTTTGAAATTTATGCAAAATTTATAAATACTCTAAATTATAAAATTTTCCCACCAATGTCTTTAGATTAAAATATAGATTATAATTGTGAAATAAAATTTTAAAAAAAAGTCTCCATATACCCCCTATTTTGAGGTATACAGAGATTTTTCACCAGTATTAAAATATCTTTTCATTTACCCCTATATATATATATATATATATATGCATTGTTATATATATATATATATATACACATACATATAGTCTTGCTCATGTTCTATTAATAAATAAACCAAATTTTAAAAAAAAAATGCGCAGTTACATTTTTGCACAGCGCTATTGTAAAATTTTTTAAACAAAAAATTGTTGAGATGTTGGGGAGGGCCGAGCCCCCCCATCCTTTGATAGTTTTGGTGGTCGCGCGGTATGCGGGCCACCCACCGTGCGTAGCACAGTGGGGAGGCGCCGCTGCCGGCGTCGGCCGCCCGTCCCCCCTTCTGCCCTCCACTTTGCTGCAGGTGGTGCCGCCGACTACGCGGCCACCACGCCGCCCTCCTTTCGCCCGCTTCCACCTAACGTTGTCGCCACCGCCCTTTTTCGGCGCCGCCCTCTGCATAAATCCATTCTTTTCCATAGCGATTTTGGTATTAGGGTTTTTAATTTATTTTAGTTTAGAATATTAATAAATGTTTTTTTTTATATATATAAGATTTAAATTTAATTTAATTTAGATATAATGATTTTCTAAATTAGATTTGATATGTATAGATATATTTAAAAAAAAAAATTTGATTTAGAGATAAAGGTGTTTTAAATTAGATTTTTATTTTGTATTTTAGATTTTGTCAATAATAGATTTGTTATATGAAGGCATAAATGTATTATAGATATAGGATGCAAGTTTGCTATACGGGGGACTAGAAAATTGTTTACTTAATTAATTTAGTGAATTTATTTAATTTACGGTGTAGATCTATTCAAAATTTTCATCAGAACTTAGTTTAACTAGCAAGTTAATTATATCCTTTTTAAAATTTAAAAGTTAAAATTACTTAGTATATTTACTCAATTTTAGTCTTTTTATATTTCTTTAATGTATGTATTTAACATTTGAAAAAAAGAAGAAGAAGAATTTGAATGTTTAACATAGATTAATTGTTTAACCTTTCGTTTAAACCTCGTCGCCTCTAATGATGCCATATATCGCTTAGAGGGTACAGTTGACCCCTCATCGTCACTATGAACCCTTTTATGGGTATTATCGCAATCATTGACCCGACTCGTCCATGGTTGACTTTTGGTCAACCATGGTCAAACCTCATCCGCTCATTCCCTGATTGAAACCAGTTGACCCTTGTAGCCACTGGACCCTTAGATTTCAGTTTCATGTCTTTCGGAGACAGTTGACTTTTGGTCAACATGGGTTGACTTTTTGGTCAACTATCTCATTTTGTGCACCTTTGACTTCCTTAGCACTTAGTAGACCCTTGAGACCCTTCCTCACGTATTTCAAGTCATGGTTGACTTTTGGTCAACCCTAGTTGACTTTTAGTCAAACTATCTCGATTTGCGTGCACAACTCTTCCTTTGGGTTTAAGAGAACCCTAGTTGTACCATTCCCCTTTTTAGCATTTAGTTGGTGTTTGGTCAACACTAGTTGACTTTCGGTCAACTTCCTCGGTTTGCGTGAAGTTCCAGTTTGGAGCTTAGTCATCTTTTAGGATAGCTGTGAAAGCTATTCCTCTCCTTGAGACCTTTTTTGGTCCCATTTATCCCTTTGCACTGTTTTGCGTACTTATGTTACCCTTGTGTCGTCTTAGTATCCCGTTTTAATGCGTTATTTAAAAATTTTTGTTCGTGTGTTTTTGCCCAACTTTTGGGCATGACATTTGGCTAGGACCACTAAAAACCAAAAACACATAAGAAGTCCTAGGTTACCTTTTAGCCCTACCTAGGTGCTCCTGCACCACAAATTTTATGCATAACTGATCAAACTGGTTAAAGACAAAATCAAGTGTATTTCTACACACATCACTGAGAAAACAAAGGAAAGATCATTACTGAGCATAACAAGTATGAAGAATGAGATGAACTAAAGTGAACAAATTGATCAGAGGTATTATGTACTTAGAATAGATCTAAATATCTGCAAATCCGAGTTGTATTTGAATATCTATTTAACCATTTATACAGATAAATCTTTTAACCAAGTGGGACAGTGAGTCCTTATTATAACATTCATAGAATGTTGATTGTTTTCTTTTTGACCCCATAGTGAATGCATGGCCAAGAGAGAACTGTTTGTTTTAAATCCTCTAACCAGGTCACATTTAATAGTGTGCATTGTAACCTTTAATAGGGTTGGATCTTCACCGAGCTCACTTTAGAAGAGTGAAAATATTTTGGGTTACTGTTCCCAAGTGGTTTTTCCTGTAGCAGAGTTTCCACGTTAAAAATTAGTGTCAATGTGCATGAATTTTGTGGATTGTTATTTTACTTTACACTTTATTTTATTGACCTAGATCAGTAATCACAATATTACATTTACTGATACTTGGTAAACACTATTGATGAAAGTTTAAGTTTACATAATACATTTTCACCGAGTTGAATTATATGATTTAATTTGTTTTGATATACATCTGGAGAAATTTGGGACTATAGGATAATTTGTGAGGAAACTGATTCTAACTGATTCACCCCCCCTCTCTCAGTTATTTTAAAAATTATTTCACTATGGGAGCCCTTCCATGACATAGCTCATAAGATGTCTTAGTCTTACCATATTTTATTTGGTAAAGTACTTTGTTAAGTTTATATATTGTTGTATGTATCACTTCTCTCTAGTACACTTCTAGTAAACCTACTTCCTTGACCATTTTCCTTGTTTCCTCTTGAACTGTCTCATTCATCCTTTCCACTACACCATTATGTTGTGGTGTTCTAGGGTTTGATAACTATCTTTTAATGCCATGTTTCTCACATAAATTGTTAAATTCATCAGAAATAAAATATCCTCTATTAGATCTTAAAAATTTATTTTACTATCAACTTCATTCTCAACTCTTGCTTTAAATATGTTTAATTTCTCTAATGCTTCTAATATATCTCTTAAAAATGCAACCCAAGTCAATTTGGAATAATCATCAATTGAACACATGAAATACCTCTCACCTTGTAAGATTCGTTATTTTGGTTGGACCACATAGGTCAGTGTGTACAGGATCCAAGAAATCTGTAGATGAATGATCTTTCCTTTGAACATCTCTCTTTTATTTTTTCCTTCTTGATATCTTTTATAGATAATGATGTCTGGTTTGGTCAGTTTGGGAAAACCTCTTACAACACTTGTTGAACTTATCCTTACCAAGTTGTCAAAATTTATGTGACACATCCTCTAGTGCCAAATCCAACTCTTATCAGACCGAGATAATAATAAACTATTTGTAGCTCCTTCTAGTTGATACATGTTTCCACCTATTCTTCTTCCAACTACAATATCAATTCTAGATCTCTATTGGATCTCACAATAATCATACTGAAACAAAAAAATTGTATCCATTTTTGCACATGTGTCCAACACTAAAAATATTATTATATAATCCCTTTACATAGTAATCTTTGTCAGTGTTATGCTTTCCATAAAAACTAATATAACCAATTCCAACAATCTATGCTTCTTTATCATCTCCAAATCTAATAGGACCTCCATCCCATTTCTCGAGTTTTACAAACTTACTTTTATCACCAGTCATATGATTTGAACATCCACTATCAGTCAACCATTCATTTTTATTCCTTCTAACAAACAATGCAGTCTCAATGTTATCATCCAATTATCAATATATTAGCATTTTCATTAACATAATAGACCATCTTATTGAACTTCTTAAAATTTTGTCTTGTTCCTTTTTCCAGACACCTAGCTTGTATATGACCAATCTTTCCCAATAAAAAAAATTTAAGAGGTAACATACCTTTGTATTTTCTAGTAGCTTTCTTTAGCTTCCTTGTAAAGTTATCTGCCAACCCATCTGAACTATCATCATCTAGATCTTCCTTTGTCTTTTTGGATTTCAAGGTTATTTCAGATTTTTTCCTCTCTTTTTTAAACTTCCTCAACTCAAACGCAGTCAGGGTGCCAAACAATTGTTCTCTGGTAAATTTCTTTGAATCATAAGCTTCCTCAATAGTTGAGATCATGTTACTGTAAGTCTCTTGCAAAGTCATCATAATCTTCTCCACAACATCTTCATCAATCATATTTCCAACTTTATTTTTGAATTCATTCACAACACTGCAAACCCTCTGATATTAACTTGCAATATCTCACCTTCTTCCATTCTCAAATTCCCATATTGGTACTTAACTATTAACTTCTATGATAACTTGAATCTATCATTTCCTTCATAGATCCCTTTCAACTTTTCCAAAACTTCATAAGCAGTATTCAAATAAATAACCTTTGTTAACCCAGTCTTTGATAAAGCACTAAAAATTGCATATCTTGTTTTCTCATTCTCTTCATAGGCTGAAATTTCATCCGTAGTAGTATGACCATTCACTGGTGCAACATATTTTATCTCAACAATTTTCCAAGTGGTGTAACTTATAGAAATCGTGTAACCTCACATATGCACTTTCCAGAAACTCTAATTAGATTCATCAAACATAGGAATTGTCAGTTTATGGACCATCAGATCTACCTCAAGTAGTTAAGATCTTCTTCAAGGAACCAAAGCTCTGATACCAATTGATGAACATTCTGAATAATAGAGAGGGGGAGTTAATCACTTATAATAAAACTAATTTCTTAACCTTGTTAAATCTTGGAGAAAACTTAAAGAAATCTGAATCTTAAAACAAACATAAACATGAAAGAAAAAAATACCATACACCATGAACACCAAAATTTACATGGAAACCCAAGATGGTAAAAACCACAGAGAAGCTAATTCTCATGAATAGAAATACCAGTTAAGGTGACATCGGTTAAGGTGATCTTTACAAAGGCTCACTATCAGTTTTCTCATTACAGGTAAGGCTTACTACCAGTTGGGCTAATTACCCTGAAGGAATAAGGATCACTACCAATATAAAAAGGCTCATTTCCAGAATAAGAGTATTGAAAAATAATCCACCATTGAAATCAATGTCACCAACAATAAAAAAACACATGAATGATATTACAGTCTGCTACCAGTTTCACAAATTTGAATACTCATCAATATACAAATCTTTCCTTGTCAAATTTGAATTCATTACACACATTCATCCACTATATCATCAAATAAAATCATCACTTTCTTGTACGATGTCATACCATCATAAACATCTAAGTCAGCTTAACATAAATTGAAATAGGTCACCACAAAACATTCTTATGGTGGTAAGGAATGCAACATGGACCACACAAAACCTCCTCACTTAATACAACATGTAATCACCATGATAGTTGGAACCAATAAATATGACGTATATGTTATAATGCAAACAAATGTTCTGAAGCATAATAACCACTTTCTACATAGGTCTGGACCCAAAGGAGTGAACCACATTATGTTGCAAGATGAAAGAGACCGAGAAAATCATGGGTAAAGATAGACTTACTCGATACATCATCTGGAGCACGCTGCAATGGATAAAAAAGAATCAAATCCACCTCAAAATATAATATATGTTGACATCAATGATAACCATTAATGAAAACAATGATAATAGTATCAAAATCACATTCCAACGCAATCAACAGTGGGTCATTTTATCCCTTGAGGGGAAGAAGAAAAGAAAACACACTAGGTTGAGAGATAGAAGTTGCAGGATTATGTAGGATATAGGAGGTGGAATTGACGCATAAACAGGAGGTACAGAAGGTGTAGGAAGAAGTCCATGTCTAGGTCAAGGAGATGGAAGTATAGAAGAATTGTTGAGTTCATAAATATTTTTTGGCTTTGAATTTTTGGTAAGATAGGAAGAAACTATCTTGTATGAGGTTTAATTGGTTGAGGCATGCTAGGACAAAACTTCTATGGGGAAGGTAATGGTACCATGGGTGAGACAAGTGAAACCATTGAAAGTTTTGATCATCACATTTGATATTTCATAGGAGTATTATTGGAGGTATCTTGTGTAAAGATGTTCTTTAGTTATAACATTCACCATGCAACTAGGATCTATAAGGACTCCATGAGAGAGAAGGCCATTAATATTTTCAACAATATAAAGAGGACCATCGGGTGCCCTAAAAATCTCCTTAGGATCAAATGTAATGCAAATCTCAAGTATAGGTTTGGGCTTGTGTTCAGAGTGATCAATAATGTTGACAACATTGCTGGTCTCGATACATTCACCCTCATATTTCACAATAGGAGGGTCAAAAACATTGGTGAAAGGAGAAGGAAAGAAATTGGTACATTTAATAGTATTGGTATAATGAGAAGGCAAGTGATTTGTATAGATTTTCAAGTTTTGGTTGGGAGGGGAAATAAATTTGTTTCCTTGATCATTAACACCCTTAATAAGCATTAGAATCAATAATGTCTAGGATAATAGTGTTATTAATATGGAAATGAACAACTAAGAGGGGGGGGGGTGAATTATTTGTTCCCAAAAATTTAAACATTAAGCCCTTAGTCCTTAATACCCTTTAAAAATAAAACCCTAAATTATGATCTAATTAATTGAAAACAAAATATGCATGCCTACACAAATCAGAATTACATCCACACACTTGACACAAGATTTTTATCATGGGAACCCTGTTAGGGGAAAAACCACGATGGGGATGATTAACCACAATAAGTAAACACCTTGTTAGAAGTATAAACTTATTACGATATATAAGAATGCACATGCATTCAGGATCACTACCTAGAGCTCACTACTCAAATAAAAAGACTCAGGCTACAACCATGAGGAAGGCTCACTGTCTTACAATCTGATCACTCCAATGATCTATATTTTTGTGAACTGTGTAAATGATATCTACCTTATGTATGATACAACTCTAATGCATCACAATGAATATATCTATTCAACCCCTTATTGAAACACTTTTTATCACAACTGAATCATGCTCTCCCTCTACTAGCCACATCTAGCATTCACGTCCATGATCCACACCTTGAATTTTCCCTAATTCATCATTTTATACCAAGAACTAGGTTGACAAAACTAATTCATTATTTCTTCAAATCAACGTGCCAAATATCTTGATTCAAATCTATCTCTGACTATCAGACCATAACCACAACCTTTGTTAACTACCTCAAGATTGTAACACACCCAAATTTCATGAATTAGCACTTGTGCAATAAGATTTACCAACTAAGTCGGCCAAGAATATGAATAATAATAAAAATATTATTATTGACCAAAAAATCCACCAACTTGATTCTTTTGATCCATGTGTATCACCAAATCATCAAGAACATACTTCAAGAAAATCCCATAGCATCATGTTAAACACTCAAATCTACCACAACCATTAAATTTGCTAGCCCTTTTCCATCAAACTTGAAGAACATTGTCAACAATTCTTTGAGATAATAATGTTATACTTTGCAGACCTCTAAAGTAAAAAATATCTATGTTGAAGACACCTGAGTATGTCCCCAACATACTCCTAGGTTCACTCCATGGAGTTCTAACTTGATTGTGCACACCGAACCTCTTTTGGTCTTCCTTTCAACACTGTCTGTCACCCAGTCTTCCTGTCCCAAGTCCTGAACTTGAATCATGCACAAATATTCATGATATCCTTTGAAAATTTTAGTGAAGTACTGACCTTCAACAATCTCCCACGTGCGATACTTCACATCTACATTATCTGATTCTCAGCAAACCTCTAAACATCTTGTTCCACTGGCTAACTTGCAGTAGTTAAATTAGCAACAATAAAATAGATCTTCTGATCAATTCCTTTGGTTTCTTTGATTATTCAGATTCCTTGTATATGTTGACATCAATTAAAAAACACACAACATGATAATATGCCAAAAAATAGATTTCAAATAGAAACATTTCTCAGATTCAAGACCAGGTTGATGATGGTATTGGTAAAAGGCTTTGGGATCAAAGTTTTTGGAAGTTTTTTTTGAATTGGTTTAATGGGATGAAGTGTTAAAAGAAATAGAATTAATAAAATTAAATATCACATTATGAAAAAATTTAGAAATAGGTGTAAAATTATGAGAAAGTTTAAATATAGGTGAAAAAGGAGCCATAACTTTAGATGCTACTACCACATGCACATAAATATTGTTTGATGAGTTGTTGATCTCAATGAAGCCTTTGAGTTTTTGAAACTTTTGAAAAGGTTGTTATGCGGAATCACTCTTATCAACTAGAGCCATTGGAGTGGTACTCTCAAATTGACTCACTTGAAGTTGATAATTATGAAGCACTACACACAATTGAGTAAGGGAAGAAAAATTAAAAATCAATATCTTATTTCTAATGTATTTTTGTAAATTAGCAATGAAAATACATTACAAATCAATATTAGGCACATGATAAGAAATCCAAGCATGCAAATATTTAAATCTAACAATGAAATCAATCACTTTTTGTTTAACACCTTGTTTACAATGTATTAAATTAGTCAAAAAAATCATAGGACCAATATTATTTTGAAATCATTGAATGAAATCATTAGAAAGACTTTGAAAAGAATAAATGGAATAAGGAGGTAATGAGAAATACCATTACAAGGTCTTATCTCTAAATGTTATAGTAAATAATGTTTGAAAAATTTTCACATGACTCAAAGGATTACCTTTATCAATATAAGTCTCCAAGTGAGGTATTTCCATGTATTGAGGAATAAAAGAAAAAAATGATTTCTAAGGACAAAGGGCTAGCAATGCAACAAGTAGGAATATTGAATTTGGATTGAGTCATGAAGGAAATTTTTTTGCAAGGATGAAAAAGTTTGAGCAAGACTATTGATAGTGGATTCGGTGGAAAGGTTGGTATGAGACATGTGTGAAAGGTTTGGAGCATTATTGGAGATGGAAGGAACATTGGAATATGAAAAATGTAACATTGTTATAGGTAGGTATGGATGAAGCTTGGGAAACACATGGAACACTTCAAGGAGGAGGAATGGTAGGATTAACAATACTTCCAAGAATAACATGTGCAGGATTAATGATTGAAATATATGTACTCATGAGAGGATGAGCATAATTAGAGACACTAGGTATTTAAGTAGGAATAAGAATAGAAGACTCAAAACTAGTAGGAGGTTGAGTTAAACCATGGTCATGATCATAATATTTAATGGGTTTAATATTGTTATAGATAAGATGGGAAATAGTATGCAACAAATCAATGTCATTCTCATTGTTGTAAATCATCTTCCTCATTGTGTAGTGCCTCTCCCATTTGCATTCTGCATGACATCCTAATGGATGTGGCTTCAAATTTATGTATGATTTTGTGTAGTTGAATTATATATTTAGTGAGGAATTTATTTGGTTTTGGATGCTTATTGTTTCTCCTATAAATCTAGTTGAGCTGATCTTATGATTCAGTGACTATTATTGTATTATGATTTTGTACTGGTATTGTGAGATGCACCTAGTTCAGTTTATTCTTGTACTCATTCTGAGATTACTATTGTGGTCATGATGTTATGTGGCTTATTATGTGAGTGATGGTTTCACTGATGTATGTGCTAGTGGATATTGGATTATTATTGTATCATGATTTTATTTTGCGATTATCCATGTGATGTGATTAGGTGGTTGTATTGTGTGATGCATTTGATTATTGTGTGTTATTTTGGTTACAAGTATCATTGCTGATTTAAATGTTATATTATGTTATTATTATTGTTTCGATCATATCTGCATGATGGTGCTTTATGATTATATCTAGGGTACTTCACATTCAAGAATATTGGGATAATATGTTATGATGAATATCATGGTTTCCTATTATATTTTGTCTTATATGTTGCTGGTTATTTGTATGGAAATTTGCATTGATATATGCTCATATTGCTAGAAATGGTTATTTGATATTTTTACATTTAAATGAAATGTTAATTTAAATGATATGATATTCATTAATATACTTGTATAATTATTATGGATTATGCATGATGAGATTGTATGAAGTGAGACGACATCGTAGTTACTCATTCGTGACATCCACACGATGTCTCATTATCCTTCGATATTTTTTAGCATGTATGTTCATCATGTGATTTGGATATTTGTATTGTGAACAAATACCCTTGATGTTTTCATTTTATAGTCAACAAGAGCCAGACACGTTCTTCTTAAGCTACATTATTTGACTGTGTCTATATCCCTGGTAGTGGCATAGGAGATAGTTTCACTGACCCTTCATTACTGGGCCAATATCGTTCTTGTATGGATGATGTACCTATGATTATATTATTATCCCTTTAGCACATGTTGGTAAATATGGACTTCATGATGAATTATGTGATAGACCAGTGGTGTGTTTGTGCATTAGAGTTCTCATAGTTTTCATGGAAGAGACTTAATTAACATGTTGATTTTTATTGTTTAGCATTTATTTTTATCTTGCTGGCTAATTTGTCGTAGTCAAATTCCATTTAGTTGGAATTGATTTATTTATCCCTCCGAGATTTATAGGAAGTCTATAGTTGGCTCTAATTTATTTAAGTGGTTTTTATAAAGTCTCTTTTAGCCAAAAGTGACTTTATATTTGGAGCAAAAGAGTTTATTCCTTACTTTTACATTTTGGACAGAAAAAATTGCTCAAACCCTCTTATGAGCATTTTGGATATTTGCTGGTTGTGGTTGATTTGTTTTTTGGATCCATGTGGGTAGTGGTTCATTGGATTTGTGCCATGATTCCTCAACTTCCTGTGGATACATTCTTCATTTTGCGGAGAATTGAATTTCTTTGCCCATTTCTAGTTTTTTTCTCCAATTTGTGTGAGGTATGGCATCTCACCCTATTAGTTTTACTTGGTTATTTTGTTTGAAGTAGATTAGAATAGTTTAGTGGGCTGAGAATTAGCATTTCCCCATGATTTCATGTATTCCTTTTACCTGGTTGGCTTTGAATGATGAAATGTATATTTTCATTTAGGAAAATTGGGGTTTTAGATTTGTTATGCTACATGTTTTTCCGTGTATGCCCTAAACAAGAATTGTTTTGGAAAAGTGTTTTTTTGGGTGTCGAAGGGAAAATGGGTTTTCTTCTTTTTGCATCATTTGACATTTGATTTTTGGGAAATTTTGTGGGCTCATCATTTTGCGTACCACCCATTTTTGCTTTTCTCCATGTTTGGAATGAATGAATTATGGGATGTTGTAGTACTCCATGTTTATGATAGGATTTTGGAATCATAATTGAGTGAGGACATTCCAAGAAATTAGTATCGTGATATGAAATTGAATATTTCATGTTAAAATTTTGATTTATTTACTTCGCCAAAATTTGTTAGAATTTGTTATTTTAGTGCTTTTAGTAATTTTGAGCCTTCCTTGTGTTCTAATGAGATGATTGATGGATTCCATAGGAATTCATTCTCTTGAAAAGTGGCCAATCGAGAAACTTGATATTTGGCTTGGTTTTGCTTTTACTTTGTTTCTTTCCTTGAGTGTTTTTGGAGTTGAGTTATCCTCCTATCATTACTCTTATTGTTGTTGTTTTGCCTCGTGTTGGCACACTCCATAATTGAGGTTGAGATCTCATGCGATATATGGATGTTGGGTGTTGATACCACATGAAAGCATGTAGTTGAGCTATGCTCCTATGCCAATGTCTGAGTGATCCATGCTCTTGGTTTGAGACCAATAGAGCTTAACATGTTCCTTATAGTTTTATGACTTTGAGAGTCTTACTTTGCATATTTCTTGTATTGCATTGTGCTTGTGCCTTATTTTAGAATGATATGAGCCTAGTATTTGGGTAGTGATGTGGAGTGGCTCCTTATATAGATCCCTACCTGTAAGTGGATGGTACATTCCATGTGAAGGAATTATAAATAAGTGATAACATAATAGAGTAAATTGGGGTGAAAGACACAATAATAATAAAAAAGAGTTAATGTGACTACCTCATCGCTTGAGAGTGTTTCCTAGAGATTAGTCCATATATTTTTCTATCTGAGGATGTTGACTTGAGATATGTACTGATGTCTATCCGTCTATGGACATTAAATTGAGACTTGATGACACGTGGACTATCAAGAGCCATGTAATGACACTCCACCTAGAGTCCCTACACCTTAGCCTTGATGTGTTGTGGTATGTGGTTTCTTGGTTTTACTTGGGACATTGGTCCACATGTTGAGTGTTCTACATGTGTCCTTGTATTCTGCATCTTTGTATTTTTCTTCAAACATTTGTGTCATCCTATGAGATTATGCATTTTTCTTGGCGTGTGTGTAGCCACTCCTCGCTTCCATGTATGCCTCATGTTTGTGGTTGGCTTACCATCTTTGTGAGAATAATGGGGAGGGCCTAAGGGTTTCACATAGTAGGTTGGTGTTATAATTTACCATTGTTTGGGACCGATGTACAGATGGAAGACTCTTCTAGAGACATAGATTATGAGCATTGTGGGCTCAATGCATTTCCTTCATTAATTGTACCCTTGATTTATGTACATGTATATACACAAATGAGATTATCTTAGCTTAGTTTTCTTTACGTTATTGATGATGTATTTATGCGATTCTTTATTGTGATCAAAGTGAGTATTGCCTTGATTGGTGTGTATCTAGTACTCCTTGATGTGGAGCAAGCCTGTAACTTATGTCATATGTTGGTGTCAAAAAGCTTGTCCTATTATTGAACAAAGAAAACTATATTCTTTCATGTTTTTAAGACAGATTGAAATTTGGAGGGGAATTTTAGTGCATATGTCATACAAGTTAGCACATATGCCTAATAGTCTAGCACATATTCCCTATAGATAGATTTTAAAGATGGATTAGGCTCCTCAGAGATCATATTCATACACTTGGATCTCTTGGTATATGTTTCCCACATAGTTGATGTTGTTGGAACGTGAGTGTGCATGGGTAGTGTAGTGAGACTGGTAGCTTATTTCTTGGGTGCCTAGGATTGGCATTCTTGAGTGTTCTTGAAGAACCAACCTAAATAACATGTGGTGAATGGAGATTATCTCCTGGATATTTGCACCTATTAGGGATGAAGGATACCCATATTTGAGAACCTCTTCAGAGCTCTTTAGATCATATAGGTTGTGTGTCACACTTGGTTTTTAATTGTTTTTTGTCCCTTGAGTGGTCTAAGTGCATGGATTCCTTGGTAGCTATGGTTGTGTTTCCATTCATTATAACATGATAGTTGATATATGTGTGCCAATTCTTGGTTGCTTTGAATTCTTAGTAGTCCATGAGTGGCTTACTTGCTTCTGTGACCCTACTCTTTTAGAGTTATTAATTGGTGTTCATGCAAGGCCTTGAGTGCCTAATGAGTGACTCCCTATGGGATTTGGTGCATTGCATTTTAGTAATTATTGTATTAATGTGAGAGTAAATGGAATGATTTATGTTTCATATGCATTGGCATCTTATTTTTGTATTGAAATTATTTCTACTTGTAGAGGGATAGTTATGCACCATATTAATTATGAAAAGAGACATTCATTGATAATGAGAAATGTAATGATCAATTGTAATAGACTCATTTGGGTTAATGAATTATGTCCCCAAATTTAATGTAATCATGTGAATTTAGAATTTTTTTCTTTGTAACCTTGCACCTACCTTGCATTAAGTGCAATGAGGCCTTTTTTACTGTAGAGATTGATTGTCACTTGTGTGATGTTGAGACTTTTACCCTAGCCTTGTGGGGTGGGTTGTGTTATATTATTACCACCATTTTTTGTGATTTTTGGTGCATATAATGTATACCCCTAATGTGGGAAGAACCTTTGTGGTTTGTGGCCAACCATTTCTCAATCCATCATTGTGTAGCCCCTCTTGTGTGAGCATGTTAGGAACCCATATAAAAGAATGAGTCTCTTATTCCAACCTCGCGTGTTCTTAACCTTGTGGTTTTAATTGCCTTTGTAAAAGTTGTGGTCATGGTGAGATTATGTTGTGCTTTCAGTATATGTTTGAGGATGTGATAAGACCTCCTTCTGATTGAAACCCTACATAGTGGAATTATTGAAAAAGGAAAGATAACATAAATTAAAAAGAATAAGGAAATTGTATATTGAAAGAATATTGTTGCTTTGTTAGAATTATAGTGATGCATATGATTAAGATCATAGATGGTTCATTGTTTGGTGTGTATGGGTATGTTGTCTAACACTGCTAGGATGATGTGTTCTTGGGTACCGTGCAATGGTTACTCCCTCTTATGTATCTGATATTGGTCAAAAAATTCATTAGTATATTTCATGATTGGTGATTTATTTTATTTCTTAGTGGATCTTTCCATGTGTAGTATGGGCTAGCACTAAATTTTTTTGGTATTTCTTATGCTTGGAGTAGTCACCAAAATTTCCTTATCTATCTGTTTGTGACATTCATCACATTTGTTTTATTGTTAAAATGAGCTCATTTTTGGGATTAACTATTAGAGTTGATAACTCACCCATTTGTGTTGTTCCTTTTCAGTTTTATGGTGACTTTTATGAATGTTTGGTATTGCTACCCCATCTTGCGTTTGTGACTCTATCATATTCAATGCAGACCTCTCATAGTATGTGCAAGGGAGAAAATCATAGAGAACATACTATATTATTCTTGTTGATTATCTATAAGGATTTTATGAAAATGTCTCCTTGTTTAAATTATGTTAAAATCTTGTTTTGTGTATAAAAGAAATACAACATGACAATGATGTATAAGCATGTTAGCATTAATTAATTTAAAGATGCATGCAATTAAAAATCCTCTTTTGTAAGGATGTTAATATATGCATTGTGCAAGTTATTGGTAGATCTGTACAATGTTAGATGAGATTATAGTTGCATGAAGCTCATGTAAATTGTTAAATATTGAATGGTTGTTTTTGACAAATCTCATGTGAGAATTAGTTAGAATAATTATATAAATACTATTTTTAGTCAATGGAAATGCTTATCTTGTACGATATTGGTTGACCTTGAATGCTTGTATTTTTTTCTGGCATGTATGCTTAGTGAGATTTTAGTTTTCTCCCATGTTGAAATTTTGATATCTTGAGTGTTTCCTTCTTGGCATTATTATTATGGTTGGTTGGGTTTGACTTAGTCCACCTATGAGATTTAAATCTTGTGTGGGTCTTGAGACCATACCTTGATTTTGTGCTTACCTCTTTCAAAGTGATTATGGAGGTAGTTGATGTGTCATTGTTTCATTCATGGTTATCAATGAGCATTCTTTGGGGTCACTTGGGTTGTGGGTTCCCCAAATCCTCTTTGGGTTGTGCAGTGTGGGAACAAAGAGTTTTTATTTCCCAGTATTTGACACTCCCTCATCCTTATCTCTATATGAATATATATTTGGTATTATTTTGGTTATTCTATCCCTCTTTGGTGAGACTCCATGTGTATTTTAGGTTTCTAAATGATTGTTGGTGGTGAAGTATTCATAGCTTTAGGCTAGAAGGACACAATATCTATGGGCGTATCTTACCATCCTAAGCTTGGTTATGGATTGGAGTATAGGATGATGTTTAACATTAGGATTTATTGCCATATTGTTGAAGGTGCGACCGTGGCCTAGTTGGGTTAAGTGACCCTAGTTCCAGCTATAGTTTATCTCTCAATGTAAGAGAAATCATGTTTCTCCTATAATTGGTAATTGGTTGGGTTTTGGATAACCATTCATGTTCAAGGAGTGCACCATTGAGCCTCTGTAGTATGAGTGATACTAGTTGTAAGAGGTAACATTTTTCATGTGTACCTCTTGTTACCCCATTGAGTTGGATGTAGTATCCCTCAGAGAACTACAATTTTGGTAGACTCCTTACCTTTTTTATTCTTTTATGATTTAGAAAGACTCTGGTCAGATTAAAGTATGCTCTAGGTGAGCATGATAGTACTTTAATACCTTTTTGGGATGATCTTTCCCTTGTTCTTGACTTTTTTATTTGTGATTTTTTGGTGCTTGGGTCTTGGAGAAATCATGGAGATCACTGTTTCATAGTTAGATTCCTCGTCATGAGGTGGAGTGACTAGCATTATGCTTTATTTGATAAATATCATGACTAGATGTGTCTTTCCTAGCACATATTGAGTCCCTTGTTGAAGAAATTTGAGAGATTTTTGATGCTCTCTTAGTGTTTTTTTATCCTTTCAATAGTTGTGAGGCTGGCTGGTAAGAAATTGGTGTGGTTTGGCAAGACTTGTGGAGGAGTCATTTGGTTATTCTTGCATTTGGATTGGCTTTTAACCTCACACTTGGTGCACTCTTTGGTTTGATTCATAGAATTCAAGCAGTAAGTCTAGTCTTTGGGGGGGGGGGATGATGTAGTGCCTTGTTAATTGGAAATATTAGGTACTAAGAGGGGGTGAATCAGTATTAACAAACTTCTATTACTTTTGCACTTCAAACAATTAACCATTGACTGATAATAACTTTAACTGATAGTTTCCATAGTATGACCGATATACTGTAACTTAAAATCATAAAGTAAATAGCAGTAAATGAATAATCAGATCTACAAAAACATCACTCATATTTTGGTTACGTAGAAACCCTTGTTCAAAGGGAAAAACTGCAGTGGGGATGACACCCACAACTCTTCACTACAGATAAATTTTTTTTCCGATTAGGGATACAATATGTCACCTTCTGAGTGACTCACCTAATTAAAAGTGATTGATACATTGTTAAGTGTATCTTTAGTCTTTCTAAAACTACTTTGTTAAGAGATTTAATCCTTCCTATACGACATTCACCTCGTTAAAGGATTTACAAAATTTTATACAATAACAAAATTAACAGTCATGTTCGAGACTACCCGGTTAAAGGATTTTACAATACCTTGTAGAAGCTATTAGGATTCTTTACAAGATAGTAATGAACTGTAAACACTTTTTTCTAAAGTTGTTCAGATCCCTTAAGTTCACATTCTCGATTCTCTGTTCTTCTCTTCTTTCGATTCACTTCTCTACTCAAAATCATCCTTGTAACTTCTTCTCTTCAAATATCCTCCCTCTCTTTGTTCCTTAATCATTTTGTCTTTAAATGTCCTTCTTCTAACCTTCATTCCTGATCTTTGATCTTAGGGTTAATCAAAAAATTTAATCTTGATCTTCCCATAAGTCATTTTTCTATTCTTACTCTTGTCGGGTGCATCATGATTTTACTTACGAATGATAGCGGTCGACTTCTGAAAATTGACCTCTATATTCAGATAAATATTCCTCCATTCTGATAGTAATTTAGATAGGTAATTACTTCTCTATTTGACATAAATGACAAAACTTAACATAATGCTAATTTGCTCAATAATTTCTAACAATCTTCCCCTTTTGCACTGATAACAAAAAAATTGTCATATGTCATATGTATTGTATTATACTCTATATACCTCTTCTTTCTGCTAATTCCCCTTTCTTCTACTTCCTCTATTTTCTCCTTCCCTTTTCTTGTTTCTTTACTATATACTTCCCCTTTTTTGGCACTCAATTCAAAATGAGATTTTCAAGTGGCATAACACTATTCATGTGCTTATAGTTTGTCCATGATAAGCTTGTACCTGTCTCCTGTATTCTTCAAAATTGAGACCCATGAATCTAGTAATGCCTTCAAACCAATCATATGCTTGTTTAAGTTGAAGCAAGTTCTTCTAGACTATCCGTGACACTTAACTTTGGTGTCTGCACTGTTTTCTTGGATATTGTAACAATAGCCTATATTATAGCAATGTGTGGCGTAATGATACCTTGAAATTCTAAAATCTACATGTGTAGGCTTACTCGCTTTGATGTTAACTCTTGAACTTTGGAAATTATCTCCCTCAATTTCACTGAATGATCCATGAAATTTGTCTCTGGCTATAGATTAGCAATATGAGGTAGTAGATCTTATTGATTACCTTTAACCTTATTGTTGACATCTCCAATAAAATATGTAAAATCACACAACTCGGTGTACATTGTTGTAGCTTTGGTCAAAATTTCCTTTAATGTGTCTATTACCTTTGATAACTCAACTTTCAAAACTACAATCTTCGTTAATAATTGTTTCACAATATTTTCTTCAAGTTTCTTCATTGCATTACCAATAAGTCTATCCTCCAAATCCTTACATGTTTGAATGATTTCATCTATGTAAGATTTCAACTAATAAACTAATGAATCTTCCTCATCTACAATTATGTCTATATAAAACTTTTCCTCTTTTGCTTCTTTGCCTTCTCCTTGTGCAGCTTGGATTTCTTGTTCAAAACTCTTGCATACTCTTCTTTGTCTTTGTTCTTCTTGAGTTTTCTCGAATCCTATTTGATTATCTCAAACTCAAGATCATCATCATCATTTATGTTTTCATCATCCTCTTCTTCTTCCTACAATGCTCATTTCTGCTTACCTTTAGTGTCTTTCTGATCCTTCTTCTCATCCTTATCTTTTTCTTTATCATCTTCTCCTTCATCTTTCTTTTCTCCATCCTTTTGTTATGTTTCATCTACCCTTTCTTCATCTGTATGTATTACACTAGTGTCTTATTGTTGATCTTTGATATCTGTTGTTTCCTTCTTCTTCTCAGTGTCGGTTGGTTCCTTTCCACTAAAGACTTCATCCTACTTTGTCATCTCTTGTAGGATCTCTTTTGTACTCTGCAATAGTTGATCTAGTAAAATTGGTTGTTGCATTTCCTACTTAATGACTTGTTCCTGACTTCATTTCTCTTTTATAGTATTCTCTATACTAACTTTTTCATCTTCTTTTCCAATAGTAACTAGTGCTAAATCTTCCTTCTACTCATTTGATTTCTCCAATTCATCAATAATATCTTCAATAATAACCAAATCCTTGATTTTTGGTGTATCAATTACATGAGGTGCATTATGGATAAGATCATTTATGGTAAATGTGTCATTAATATTTGAAGTACCTATTTCTGAATATGCCTTATTCTTCTATTCATTCAGTACTTTCTTCCATATTTCAGTGATGTCCTTCTCCAGTATGAACTCGTCATTGGCTAGCACTAAAGATGCCAATCTCTTTCTTCTAAAATCTTTCTTGTACTTCTCCATGTATCCTTATATATCATTCTCTAATATATTAGGTAGCAATTTCTTCAATATTTGTGTTCAGAGTTCTTCAACTCTATGATATGTTGAATCCCATCTGATCAATATGTTCTCATATAGTTCTTTTGGAACATTATCCTTTACATCTCTAAGATATTTGTTATACTTCTAAAAATGTTGAACAAGGGTGTCTTTAATCAGTTTCTTATCATCCTCTTACAATTTAGCAAATGTAGTGGTATTGATTCTCCCAACTAATCCTGTATCTATAATATACTTGGCCATTTTTTTAGGGTTGTTAGGAATTTGGAATTTCTTTCATCCTGATCTCTTTCCCCATGTGATAATCTCTTTGTCTGATTTTGTGTCCTCTTCTTCTGTATCTTTTTGCTTCAATGTGGTAGGGGGTGTCTTTATCTGGCTTCTGGTTTCTCTCCTCTCTGATACTTGAGGTTTCTCTTTGTAGGCCTTTTCCTTTGAGGTGTTACCTCAATCTCCTTTTCCTCTTCACCAATAGTGATTGGTGTAGTTAGGTCTATTTATTCTTCACAGATATCAATCTCTTCATTTCCTAGTAGGGCCCATTCTTCTATATTTTTATCTCCATGCTTTGTCCTTTTCCTTCTGACTGGTGTGGTAGGGAGTTCTAGGGACTTCACATGTTTCTCCTATGTTCCTTCTATCTGTCCGCTTCTCTAACCTTCACCACTTCTATATTTTTCTGTTAGGTTCTTCAACATCTATTCTTTCTTCTTCTAAATTTTTGGCTTCTTGATATCCAAATTAATTATTTTTTAGGCTTCCTCATATGTACCAAATCTTGTAACAGTTGTATCCTTCTATTTCTTCATAATGCATTTGACACATCAAACTATATCTTTCTATTTCACTTCATAACCAAATGCTAAGACACAAGATGTCCTTGGTTCCATAGGTTGAATCCTACAAGTGTCAGTATCTACCAAAAAAATAATAGAGTCTCTATACTTCTCTACTACTGATGGGGGTATCCTATAGCGTTCTTGCATTTTGATTTGAAAATCTTTGAAGTATCTGTTAGTAATAACTGAGAGGGGGGGTGAATCAGTGGCCTCAAAAATTTATCCTTCAAACTTAACCACCAATCAATAAATATTAGATTATTATGTCCCTACAATATGCATACCATGAAATACTAATAATGATTAACTGTCAGTCGGTTTTCTCTATCAATCCTTATTCTTTCTTGATTACTGATAAGTAGTATAACTATTTACCAAAACTCAGTAAATAAGTAGAGTATACTGATCAATCCAGAGTTATCTATGTAAGATGAAAAATAGTAAAGAAATGAATCATACACACATAACACATGAATTTTAACATGGAAACCCTGTTAAGGAAAAAACCACTGGGACCAGTACCCCAAATTTTCACTCTTCTAAAGTGAGCCCTGTTATGAGCCAACCTTGTTAAAGGTTACAAACACATTGTTAAGTGCAACCTTCTTAGAGGATTTTATACATAGAGGTTGTCACTTAGTATCAGGCATCTATTGCTACCATCCTTGAATCATCCTCCTTCTTAAACTATCAATAGGTATCGGGCAAGTCCAATGCTACTTTCATGAATCAAACTTTTTGGTACTCCTTGAGATGTACCTCAATATATAGAAGACTGTTAAGTCCTACTCGGTTAAGAGACTTGATGCTTCAATGATTAAATTGAAACACTATGACCTGTTCATATTTCAACTTTAATTGCAGATTTTTAGATCTATTTAAGTACATTACCTCTCTCACCAATGTATAAATTCAATCCTTGTACTCCACACTTTCTACTCTGTGATGTGCTCACTGTTTGTCAGTGTCTGTAGAATTCCTTAGCTCTTCCTTCAACTTGTTTGATCAACACTGCATGAATTTGTTCTTCATCAGTTTCTCTTTAGCATTCTATTTCTATTCACTCCCCTTAATCCCATTTGTAAATGAATTAAGATTGTCTCTTATATAGACATAATATTCATTGTTTCTTGGTTCTTGATTCTTGGCATGATAAACAGTCCAGCCAATTAGATTTAAAGCATAAATCTTGATTTGTCTCGTAGATATCTTCTTTCCAACTATAGAAATCATATTTATATCAATCACTTATCTGTAGTCAAATTAAACAAAGTAGACAACTAGTTAAGTCTATATTTAGCTCTGCTAGCTAGATATTTTGTCATTTTTTGAACTCTCTATTCTGTTGGTCACCACTATAGTTAGTCATCGGTGACAACTGACTGATCCTTTGGTGAGACTCTAGTTAGCTTCATGATCTCCATCCATCGGGCATCATTGGAATTTTACTCATCGGGCAACACGGTGTCTTTGGTCGTCGGGCACTTTGAGTCTTTAGCTCGTCGGGCAACCTTCTGACTTTGCTCGTCAGGCATTCTATGGTTTTTCTTTATTGGGAAACACTATGCTTCTAATCGTCGAGTATCACTATGACTAGTCTTCTTTGCTTTGTCCGATGGTGTGCACTCCGTCAGTGTTGTTTGTCACTTAGAGAATACTTGACTTTTATGCATTATTGAAAGCATAACTTTGGTTCCTTTTGTTCTCTAAAGCCTTTGGCATTATGTACATGACCATACAAATGATATCAAGTTGACATCAATGACAATACATTCCATTAATAGATTTAATGACTTGCATTATCTTTCAACTTAACATTATCAAACATTCAATCAGTTACATGTCATCAATCTCTCCCTTTGGCATTGATGGAAACATACTATATTATCACACTATACTATTTCTAATACTATATGAAATACAACAGTTGAGATTCATCAAACTACCAATCTTTTGGTTCTGTTAACCAATAAATGTTTGACCATCGGTAAGCTCTATTTTAGCTTAGATTTGATTCTTGTAGCTCTCTATCTTCTGATGTGTTGTGTTCTCTCCTTGTGTCAATTTCTCTCCCTTGATTGTTCTTCTCTTTTGATGTCTTTTTCTCTTGTTAGCAATTCTCCCTTTGTATAATCTTTCCATACAATTTCTCTCCCTAAGGATATAATCTCTCCCTATTGGAGTAATGTGATAATGGATAATCTGATTCTTTTTTGAAGAATGTGATAATATGGATAATCTCTCTCCCTTTGACAACAATTCCAAGCAAATACCTTCTAAATATCTGACATTAATGTCAAACAATCATTTCTCTCCATCCATAATATATTCCTTGAATTTCCCTTATCCATCAACAATACAACAATATGCTCTGGTGCTTGGTGATGATATATACCTGTCTGTATATAGATGTAGCCTTGAAGTTCATCTCTTTTCTTTCATCAACATTAATGATATTCTGATAATATATAGGCTGATGCAGCCTTCTAGTCATTTACTGACTAGTAGACAAGGGTTTGACCCCTAGTCTTTTCCTAGAGTATTCAAATGTATCCTTGGGTAGTGGCTTGGTGAAGATATCAACTAATTGTTCTTTGGATTGCACATACTCAAGTGTCACCTCCTTTTCTTGAACTTGTTCTCTCAAATAATGATACTTGATGGAAATGTGTTTAGTCTTAGCATGCATGACTGGATTCTTGGAAATGTTTATTGCATTGGTGTTATCACAATAGATAATTATTGGTTCTAGGATTTTCATATGCATACCTTCCAGTAACTGTTTGATCCATGCACTATTTGAGAAATTTGCACCAGTAGCAACATACTTTTCTTCTGCAATAGACTGAGAGATGCATCCTTGCTTTTTGCTAATCCATGTGACAAGTCTGTCACCCATAAATAATGCTCCTCCAGTTGTGCTCTTTCAGTCATCAAGATTTCCAACCCAATCATTGTCGATAAACACCTTTAGTTCAAACTTGTCTTCTCTTCTATACCATAATCCATATTCCTCGGTATTCTTCAAATATCTTAAAATTCTTTTCACAGCACTCATATGTGACTCTTTGGGATTAGCAAAAAATCTTGCAACTATTCCTACTGCATGTGCAATATCTGGTCTAGTGTGTACAACATACATGAGTTTTCCAATCATTGATCTGTATAAAGTATGATTTACCTCTGATGTCTTGTCCTCCTTTGTCAACTTACATCTAGTAGCCATCAGTGTTCCAACTAGTTTGGAATCTTCCATCTTGAATATTTTTCAGGTACTCTTTAATGTATTTGGACTGTGTAATGAAAATAACTTCACATTGTTGCATGATCTATAGACCAAGAAAGAAATTGATCTCTCCAAACATAGACATCTCAAACTCTTTGCTCATCTCATTAGAAAATGATTTGCATAGCATATCATTACCTCCAAATATGATCTCATCAACAAATATTTCAGCAATCAAAGTGTTAGCATCAGTATCTTCCTTCAAATAAAGATTACTATTTTCACTAGTCCTTAAAAATCCAATACTTATGAGATAGGAATGAAGTCATTCATGCAGGCTCTAGGAGCTTTTTTTAATCCATACAAGGCTTTATGAAGTCTACATACCATGTTTCTCTTGTCTGGATCTACAAACCCTTCTGGTTTCTCAATGCTGACTTGACATCCATCTGGTATACCTTGAATCCTTTGAATGTGTCATAAGAAAGTAGTATTCTTACACCTTCTAGCCTAGCAATGGGTGCAAAGGTCTCTCCATATTCAATACATTCCTCTTGTGCATACCCCTTGCATACTAGTCTTGCTTTGTTACTTGTGACTTCTCCATTCTCATTCATCTTATTCTTGAATATCCATTAAGTAACGATGACATTCTTGTCATCTGGTCTTGGTACAAGTGACCATGTCTTATTTTTCTCAATTTGCTCAATCTCATCATTCAGAGCACTTATCCATTCTTCATTATCAATTGCAGCATTGACAGATTTTGGTTCAAAATCACAAATTAAACAACTTGTGTTTAGAGACTTACTTCTTGTTCTTGTACCAGCTTTCTTATCTCCTATTATCTGGATCTATGGATGGCTCCTTCTTACATATCTGGAAAGAATTGGCTCATCTCTTTGTCTATCATCTTGATCATCATTTTGTCCTTCGTTCTATTCTTCACCACTCTGTACATTATTTTGATTATTATCCTGACCGTTGGTATTTGTAGCCTGACCGTCGGTTACAACATTTTGTTGTTATGGAATTAAGCACTGTTGCTTGGGCAGAGTGTTAGGTTCTTCACAGTATACAAACTTTTTGTAGTCCTCTGGTTCTTTTGTGCTTTCCAACTCATTCTTTTCTACAAATTCATCTATCTTCACATTTGCACTTTCAAAAATTTTGTTAGAAGCCTTAATAAGACATTTATAAGCCTTTCTTTTGGTGGAATACCCTAGAAATATACCTTCATCACTCTTGGCATCAAGATTTACATTTCTATCATCCTTTAAGATATAACATTGACTACCAAAGATTTTGAAGTAACTTACATTGGGTGTTTTACCATACCATAGCTCATAGGGTGTCTTCTTTGTGTCCTTCAATTTTACTCTATTGAAAGTGTAGACAGAAGTACTGACAGCTTCCCTCCGAAAGATTTGGGTGATGCCTTTCTCTATCATCAGTGTTCTAGCACAATCAACTATGGATCTATTCCTTCTCTCAGCAATCCCATTTTGCTGTGGTGTTCTTGGTGTAGAAACCTGTCTTTTTATACCATGCTCATTGCAGAAATTAGTGAATTCATCTGATATAAACTCTCCTCCTCTATTTGATCTCAAGCATTTCAAATCCTTACCACTTTGTTTTTCTACCATAGCCTTATACCATTTAAACATCTTGAATGCTTCAGATTTATCTTTTAGAAACATGACTGTCGTCATTCTATAGTAATTATCAACAAAGAGAATAAAATATCTATCTCCATAATAACTCTTTGTCCTCATTGGTCCACATAGACCAGTATGTAATAATTCTAGAATATCATTAGATGTATGGGTTTTATTCTTGAAACTAAACTAATTCATCTTACCTTTTTGACAATTCTTGTACATGATGTTGTCGGGCTTTGACATCGTTGGTAAGCCTCTTACATTTATCCTTCTTATTTTGATCATGTTGTCAAAATTCACATGACACAATCTTTTGTGTCAGAACCATATGTCTTCATTTCTATTCATTAAGAAAGTGGTGTTAGTATCATTTAGATAGAATAAGTTAACTTTTGTCTATTCACCGGTACCAATCAATCTTCCTGATTCATTGAAGATCTTTTCTTTCTTATTCTCAAATGCTACTCTGTGACCTAAATTATTTAGCTGAGAAACACTCAATAGATTATAATTCAATCCTTTTACCCAATAAGAATATTCACATTTAATCAGGCTATTCAACATTATAGTTCCTTTACGTTCAATTAGACAAGGTGTATCATTACCCATTCTTATTGTACCACCATTTTAATACTCAAAAGTGTTAAAATTTTCTGTCACCGATCATGTGGTGAGTATAGCCACTATGTATAATCCAGATGTCATTCTTGCTAACCTTAGATATGAGTGTAGTTTATACATATGTTTCATCTTCATCTGAATCATCTTTCACAGCCACAAACACCATATTGATGTCTTCATCAGGTTTAGTGTCAGTATCTTCATCTTTGCAAGTAGCTAGGTAGCTGGCTTTCTTACCTTTGTCCTTGTAGTCTCAGGTGTCTCTTCTTTATGATTGTTGGTAACTTCTATAATCTTTATTATCAACTCTGTCATATTTCTTCTCAAAAGATTTGTCATTAACTCTATCATATTTTCTTCTGTTAGAACATCTTGCAGCAAAGTGTCCAATATCTTTACAATTAAAACATACTAGTGGTAACTTGCCTTTGTATTTACCTTTTCTTCTCTACATTCTTCTAGCCATAAGTGCTTCTATTAAATCTATATCTTCTTCTTCACTTTCACTTTCACTATCTCTTCTAGATGTGTGTCTATGAATTGATTTTCTTATTCTCATAGAAGATTTGAATGCAGACTCTAAGTTTGGTAAGACTCTATTATCAAAGTTATTCATCTCAAATGAAATCAGTCTACCAATTAAAATATCAAGAGTAACTGTATTGTTTTCTACTTCTCTCATTTCTTGAATGACAGAAACTCTAATAGCATATATAGGCAGTAAGGTTCTTAAGATTTTACTTACCAGTGTCTCCTCTTCAAGTGTACCTCCAACTCCTCATATGGCATTGACTACTTCTTTGATTCTTATGTTTTACAGTGTGATATTTTCTGCTTCTTTCATTCTGAGATCATCAAAATTTCCTCTAAGGCTTTCTGCCTTGGCTCTCAGAACATTTGTATCACCTCCATGTACAAGCTTTAGTTTGTCCTACATCTTCTTTGCAGTTTTGCAATCTTTGACATCTTCAAATTATGCATCAGAGAGTGAGGAAGAAAGCTCTATGACCATGCAGTTGTGCTCATGCTTCTCTCTCAATTGATCTATTGTTAATTCTCCATTGGGAAACATATATTCAGTATCTAGAAATTGAGTAACATCATTACCAATACCTGATAAGTAAAGTCTTATCCTACTTTTCCATGAAGCAAAGTTATCTTTGTTCATCTTGGGCACATCTCATCTATTCATCTTGTGATCTTAAGATTAGGTCTTGAAACCTTCCTTTCTAAGCACACAAGCTCTAATATCAATTATTAGTAATAACTGAGAGGGGGGGGGGCTGAATCAGTGGCCTCAAAAATTTATCCTTCAAACTTAACCACCAATCAATAAATCTCAGATTATTATGTCCCTACAACATGCATGCCATGAAATACTAATAATGATTAACTGTCTGTCATTTTTCTCTATCAATCCTTATTCTTTCTTGATTACCAATAAATAGTATAACTATTTACCGAAACTCAGTAAATAAGTAGAGTATACCAATCAATCCAAATTTAGCTATGTAAGATGCAAAACAGTAAAGAAATGAATCATAAACACATAACACATGAATTTTAACGTGGAAACCCTGCTAAGGGAAAAACCACTGGGATCGGTACCCCAAATTTTCACTCTTTTGAAGTGAGCCCTATTAGGCACCAACCTTGTTAAAGGTTACAAACACACTGTTAAGTGTGACCTTGTTAGAGGATTTTATACATAGAGGTTGTCACTTAGTATCGGGCCTCTATTGCTACCATCCTTGAATCAGCCTCCTTCTTAGATTGTCAATAGGTATCAGGCAAGTCCAATGCCACTTTCATGAATCAACCTTTTTGGCACTCCTTGAGATGTACCTCAATATATAGAATACTGTTAAGTCCTACTTGGTTAAGAGACTTGATGCTTCAATGATTAAACTGAAACACTATGACATTTTCATAATGCAACTTGAATTGTAGATTTTCATATCTATTTAAGTACATTACCTCTCTGACCAATGTATCAATTCAATCCTTGTGCTCCACACTTTCTGCTCTTTGATGTTGTGTTCACTGTTCGTTGGTGTCTGAAGAATTCCTTAGCTCTTCCTTCAGCTTGTTTGATCATCACTACATGAATTTGTTCTTCATCAGTTTCTCTTCAGCATCCTCTTTCTATTCAATCCCCTTAATCCCATTCATAAATGAATTAAGCTTGTCTCTTATATAGACATAATATTCATTGTTTCTTGGTTCTTGATTCTTGCTGTGATAAACAATCCAACCAATTAGATTTAAAGCATAACTCCTGATTTGTCTGATAGATATATTCTTGCCAACTGTACAAATCATCTTTAAATCAATCACTTATCTCTGGTTGAATAAAACAAAGTAGACAACTAGTTAAATCTATATTTAGCTCTGCTAGCTAGATATTTTGTCATTTTCTAAAATCTTTTTTCTTTTGGTCATCACTTAAATTAGTCATCGGTGACATCTGACTGATCCATCAGTGAGACTCCAGTTAGCTTTGTGATCTCTGTCCATCGGGCATCATTGGAATTTTACTCGTCGGGCAACTTTGTATCTTTGGTCGTCGGGCACTTTGAGTCTTTAGCTCGTCGGGTAACCTTCTGACTTTGCTCATTGGGCATTCTATAGTTTTTCTTCATTAGGAAATACTATGCTTCTAATCATCAGGTATCACTATGACTCGTCTTCTTTTCTCTGTTTGATGGTGTGCACTCCATCGGTGTTGTTTTTCACTTAGTGAATACTTGACTTTTATGCATTGTTGAAAGCATAACTTTGGTTCCTTTGGTTCTCTAAAGTCTTTGGCATTATGTACATGACCGTATAGATGATATCAAGTTGACATCAATGAAAATACAGTCCATTAATTGATTTAATGACTTGCATTATCTTTCAACTTAACATTATCAAACATTCAATTAGTTACATGTCATCAATCTCTCCCTTTGGCATTGATGGCAACATACTATATTATCACACTATACTATTTCTAATACAATATGAAATACAATAGTTGAGATTCATCAAATTATCAATCTTTTTGTTTTGTTAACCGATAAATGTCTGACCATCGGTAAGCTCTATTTTAGCTTAAATTTGATTCTTGCAGCTCTCTATCTTCTGATGTGTTGTGTTCTCTCCTTGTGTCAATTTATCTCCCTTGACTATTCTTCTCTTTTGATGTATTTTTCTCTTGTCAGCAATTCTCCCTTTGTATAATCTTTCCATACAATTTCTCTCCCTAAGGATATAATCTCTCCCTGTTGGAGTAATGTGATAATGAATAATCTGATTATTTTCTAAAGAATGTGATAATATGGATAATCTCTCTCCCTTTGACAACAATGCCAAACAAATATCTTACATTAATATCAAACAATCATTTTTCTCCATCCATAATATATTCCTTGAATTTCCCTTATCCATCAGTAATACAACAATATGCTCTAGTGCTCCTTGGCATAAAACCATCAGGTAGGTCTATTTTCCCCAAAGTGGATATTCTATCAGACTCTTTGAAAGGAGAGATTGGTATTAAGATACCAGATCAGTTAGTAGATCATACGGTCTATATCATGGCTTCTACTCTGGTAGGAAATTTTTTGGGACCAAGGCCAAATATTGATCTAGTTAGATCATTTGTGGATAAAAAATGGAGGTTAAAATGCCAAGTTGATGTAGCGGCAATGTAGAAAGGTTTCTTCTCCTTTGTGTTCTCAAGTGGGGAAGATCTCTCAAAAGTTTTGTGTGGGGGACCCCGGATGATGGGTAAATCCTCTCTGTCATTGCAAAAGTGGACTACAAGTCTAGATTATAATGCAAGTTTTTTCACGGTGGTGCCGGTCTGGGTCCATCTTCCTGGAATGCCATTGGAATACTGGCATGAAGATATATTAATAGCCATAGCTGTATCTTTTGGGGAACTTCTATCAATCGACCCAATGACTGAAGCCAGAACTAGACAAGTTTATGCTAGAATTTGTGTCAACATTCAACAGAATGTAGATCTTCCCCAGATGATATCTCTAAAGTTGAAACTAGGGATATGGCTTCAAGAGATAGAATATGAATCTATGTCATTTGCCTATTTCATTTGTAAGAAATTGGGTCATTGGGTGAAACACTACCCTCTGAAAACCCAAAAGGAAAATAAGAAGAATTAGGAGCAAATCAAAGGACAGAGAATGGAATGGAAAAGAAAGACTGAGAAAAAGATAGAAACCCCAATCTTGCTGGAAGGAAAGGATATTGCCCCCCAGTAAAAGAAAAATTATGAAGAGGCTCAAGAAAATGAAAAGCCAGATTCCCTTGTCTCTCCAATAGTAGTTGAAAGTGGGGAAAGCACTAAAGTAGCAGAAATAAATGATAAATGTAAAGAAGACAAAGAAAAACTGGAAAATGGAGAAGAATCAGATAAGCACCAGGAAGTAGAGAAGGAGATGACAGTAAAGGAATTTCATAGCTCAGAAGCAAATCATAATAAATCAAATGACCTAATCAGGGAAAGTAAAGTTGATACCCCAATTAAAACTCATCAGAATGAGAAACAAAATAAGGAGGAGGAAAATGTAGAGGAAAAATCATGGTCAACCGTGGGTTCAAAAAAGGGATCAAATAAGAAAAGTCCCATATCCCCTAAGGGAAGTTACATGACCTTTGAACCAAACTTATGTTCTGGTAAGAAATTTGAGAACTCATCCATGGGGAAATCAAACAAGAAGGTTGGAGGTCAAAAACCAGGAGTTCAAACTAGACAACAGAAAGCTGATATTGGTACCCCAAAAGGAGAAAAAGGAAGAAGATCAGAAATAACCCAAAGGGAGAAGGAAGCTAAATAGAACATTACTAATGGAAAACAACTTACCATCCATCAGGTTTGTACCCCAATCCTTAAATGAAGATCATCTCTTGGAATATTCGAGGATTCAATAGTCCTCATAAGAAAGATGTAGTTAGAAATCTAGTTAGAGACTCCAAACCTGATATTGTGTTGATTCCAGAAACTAAAACAAGAAAAGAAAAGGTTGAAAAAATGAAGATGGTTAAAAATGGTAAAATCATAGGTAGCAGCTCAGAAGGGGCTTTGATAGGTCTAGCTATCTTCTAGAACCAATCTTTTTATGACTGTAAGCTCATTACAGAAGATAAGAACTTTATTGTTGTTTCTGTAAGGAGTTTAAAGGATAATTTATCTTGGACTCTAATCAATGTGTATGCCCCTAATACTAAGACTGGAAGAAGTAAACTTTGGAAGAACTTGCACAAGCAGGTGGAAGGAAGAAGAGATAACAATGTCATTCTTATGGGAGACTTCAACACACCTTTAAAGCAGGAAGATAAAAAAGGTGGTAATCCTTCCCAAGTGGAAAGCAGAGTGGATTTCATGAACTTCATTATCAATGAAGGGCTGATGGATATTGATCTAGAAGGGATAAAATACACCTGGTCAAACTATAGGGTGGGAGAGGACCTAATTCAAGTTAAGCTAGATAGGGCGCTGATAAATCCGGAATGGTTTACTAAGTACTCCTATGCTCTTTCCTCTCTTCTAAGAATTGCATCAGATCATTTCCCTATTTCTCTTAATGTTTCTCCATTTACTGGAAAAAGAAATGCCCCCTTTAGATTTGAGAAAATGTGGCTAGACCATCCTGATATGGAAAATAAAATAAGGGAATGGTGGAGCAATTAGGTGGAAGGAACTGCTATGTTCAAAGTAGTCAAGAAACTGGCTAATGTCAAAACCAATGTTAAAAGTTGGAACAAACACATACATGGTGACATTTTCAAAGATAAAAGTAAATCCCAAATGGAACTGAAAGAAACTTAGGAGGATATCCAAAGGAATAGGTTAACAGAAACTCTGAGAAGCCAAGAAAATATAGCCCTTGTTGATCTTCGTAATATCATAGCAAAAGAAGAAATATACTGGAGACAGAGATCTAGATCCCTCTGGCTTAAAGCAGGTGATAAGAACACAAGATTTTTTCACATCACTACTCTAAAACATAAGGCTATTAATAGAATCCACTCTCTCACTACTAGAAATGGAAAAATATCCAAAGAAGAGGATATTAGGAAAGAAATGGTGACCTATTTTGCTTCTTTACTTTCTAAAGATCAGAGCATTGACTTGGTTGAGCAGAGGAAATTACTTTCGTCCATTCCTCACATTGTGGAATCTAAGGCTAATACCCTATTAAGAGCTATCCCTTCAGAGATTGAAATCAAGAAGGCTATCCTTTCCTTTGAAGGAGAGAAATCTCCTGGCCCGAATGGGTTTCAGATGTACTTCTTCCAGCCATTTTGGAGCATTGTTGGGAAAAATGTCTGCTTTGCGGTTAAAGAATTCTATGGTACTAAATCAATCCTCAAAGAAATCAACTCAATGTTCATCACTTTCATCCCTAAAAAACATGGAGTGAATATGGTTGATGGCTTTCACCCCATAAGCCTTTGCAATTCTCTCTATAAAATCATCTCGAAGGTTATGACGATAAGAATTTTGAGCTTACTGCCAAGTCTTATATCTCCTCAACAGAACAGGTTCATCACAGGTAGACAAATTATTGACTCTATTATAGTTGTGCATGAGAACATTCACTCCCTTCAAGCCTCTAAAAATAGGGTTTCTTGATGAAATTGGATATGTCAAAGGCCTATGATAGAGTGGACTAGTCTTTCTTGTCAAAAATTCTTAGTTCCTTTGGATTTGATAATGATGTGATAAGATTGATTATGCAATTGGTTACTATGGTGTCTTCCTTGGTGCTGGTCAAGGGTGGTTCCTTCATTTTCTTTCGTCCCTCCTGAGGGCTCAGACAAGGTGATCCTATTTCCCCCATCCTCTTTGATATAATGGCAGAAAGCCTTGGGAGATCGATAGAAAGCATGGTTTATTTTGGTCAGATTTATGGTCTCCAACCTACTTCGGCTCAACAAAAATGATCTCATGAGAAATTTGTAGATGACACAATTATGATGGGAGAAGCTTCTATTCTGGAAGCTAGGAATATGAAAAAGGTTTTGAATAATTACACCAAAGCTTCAGGTCAATCTATTAGTTGGGAGAAGAGTTCTTTATTTTTTGTAACACCTCTGAAGTTAGACAAAGAAAGATTTCTTCTATTCTAGGATGTAAGATAGCGAAGCTTCCCTCTATTTATCTGGGTCTCCCCCTATGCCTTAAACCGGATGATACTTTTTGGAATATCATAATAGACCACTTTCATAATAAGTTAGCTGGATGGAAAGGGGCTACCCTTATTCAAGCTAGTAAAGACCAACTTCTAAAATCTACTCTTTAGAATCTTCCAGTTTATGTCCTGAGCCTTTATAAAAATCCTCAAAAATTTGTTGGCTTAATTGAAAAGATTCAGAAAATGTTTCTTTGGTTTGAAGTATAAGAGAAGAAAAGGTTAAGCCTTGTGGCTTGTGAGGTGGTCTGTAAACCTAAGAAATGGGGAGGGCTTGGAATAAGAAGTATCAATAACATAAACAATTCCCTGCTTGCAAAAAAATGCTGGTGAATTTTTGAAGAAGAGAAGGAATGGAATACTATCTTTAAGAGAAAGTACCACTTATCTTCTCTAGAGGAAGCTCTAAGGAACCCTTTGGAGATAAATTGCTCTTTCATTTGGAACAACATTAGAAAAATTAGGGATTTAATCAGGAAAGGGGCTAGATCGAAGCTGGGAAATGGTAGGAAGATAAATTTTTGGACTGACAACTGGCTGAAGGAAGATGCATTAAGTGAAAAATAGGAATGGAGGCCTGCGATGGTGGATTGTATTGATATTGTTGGAGAGAAAGTTTCTGATTACTAGATTAATGATAAATGGGTTGATCTTAGTTCCTTTGATGATTCTCTACATTTGGTCAATAAGTTTCTTTCCCCCTGGTTCATTATACCTAACAGGGAAGATTCTTTAATCTGGGGGTTGGAGGCGAATAGTGAATTCTCAGTCTCATCTGCTTCTTCCCTTCTACACCAAAAATATCTCTGCTCTCCTAGCTGTAAGGTATGGAACAACAACCTTATTCCTAAAATTAACATGTTCTTCTGGCTTCTTGTTCAGAATAAAATCCTCACTGTGGATTATCTTCAAAAAAGGGGCATTAGCATGCCTAATAGATGTATGCTATGCTACTCAGAAGCTGAAAACAGTAATCACTTAATGATACACTGTCCCTTCTCCTCCAAAGTCTGGAACTAAGTGCTCAATATTATCAATCTAGAGTGGGTCAATCCTTTTAACTTTTAGGACTTGATCAAACAATGGAGCTGCCCCCTCAAGGGTAAGGAAGCCAAAGAACTTTGGAAGCTTATTCTTCCTCACTTCACTTGGAGAATATGGAAGGAAAGAAACTATAGATTCTTTAGAGAAAAAAGCTCCCCCTTTCAAATTGTGGCTAATGGAGTTTGTAGAAGTATCCTAGAAAATTTTAAAAATAAGCTTCCTAGTGATTCCCCTTCCAAGAATCTTCTTAGTATCAATGAAATCCTTATGAAGGTTTAGGTGTAGAAAGATAGAAATCAAAATTTGAGGGAAAATACTAGATGGAAAGCCCCTCCAAATGGCTTACTTAAAGGGAATTTCAATGGGGTGGAAAAAGGGAATCCTGGGTCTGCTGGAGTGGGAGGCCTTATAAGGGATGGGGCTGGAAATTGTCTAGGAGCTATGGCAGGTCCGTTGGGAATTTAGAAAAAACACATGGCTGAAGCTATGACTTCCCTTCATGTGGTTAATTTGGCTAAAGATATGGGAATCTCTAAACTTTGGGTGGAGGAAGATTCTCCAAATATTATTAACTATATCAAAGGTAATTATGGAGCTTCATGGACAATAAGCCATATCATTGAAAGAATTAAATCTTTATTATCTAATTTTGAAGATTACCATATCACACATGTATACAAAGAAGGTAACATGTCAGTGGATGGTTTAGCAAACATGGGTGTGTACTCTGATGTCATGCAATCATGGCAAGGTGAGGCGGATTTCAAAACGGAGATGGCTAGTCTTATCATGTACGATAGGATGAATAACATCAAAGGAGTTATAAATAATCATAATTAATGATGAGGTCATCTTTAATTATTAAAAGTAATGTGTGATGTCATTTGAAGGAAACGGGTTTAATTAGATTAGTGACACCACACGCTTTCTGGGTGTCAAATTTGAACTAGATTAATCATAACAGTAGAGTTTGCCTAGAATCTGTGTTCAAAATTGCTAAGGATCGACATATTCAAGCAGAAATGAGAAAAATGGGAGGAGGTCTGAAGAGAGAGGAGCCGATTGACTATACAAAATGGAAAGAGAAGAGGAAATTTTGGAGAAGATTGAGAAAAGGAGGCATTTCTCAGTATCTGGAGAAGCTCCATGGCTGGGATACAGAGATAAAAAAATAGTTTGCAGAGGGTTGGAAGGATGGGAAAGTGCATATGTGGGGGAAATATTTTACCCTTTCCATGAGGGTTATTTCAGAAATAATGGGTTTGCCTTGTGAGGGTATGAATTCTATAGGGACAATAAGAGGGTTGGAACGTAGGCTTACAAGATCTTTCTGAAAATAGAGGATGAAGAGGCCCTTCTCAGTAAAGGTACTGGGGATTATGTTGACATTCAAAAAATCAAGTCTCACTGGGTAGACATTCTCACTATTATGATCGAGTATTTCACGCTGGATGGCAGATACTCCAAAATCTACAACCTGCATTTCATTCTGGCCAACCACTTCAGGCATGATAAAAAAATCGCGTTCCCTTTATATCTCCTGAGTTCATTGCACAATAGTGTGATGGAGCACAGAAAGAAGTTGAGAAACCCGGTGCTCCACATAGGGCTCATTTTTCTTATTTCTAAGTATGCTTGCAATCTTCTTGAGCTAATCCCTAAGAGGGTTAAAGGTAGTATGAGACAGGTGAAATAGGAAAGTGAAAAATAGAGTCTAAAAAAAAGTGTCAAAACTAAGAAGAAAGCTAAGTCGGAGAAGACTGGTGATGAAACCCCATAGAATCAAGGAAAAGATCAAGAGGATCAACACAATGGTGATGATGATAATGAAAAAGAGAATATGGAAAAAGGAAATGAGGATTAGCTGAGAAAGGATAACTCTTAGATGGAAGGGGAGGATATGCCCGATGACGATGAGGGCATGGGTACCGATGAGAATTATGATGAAAAGGAAATTGAGGGAGATGGAAAAGAGGGAGATGAAAGAGAGGAAAATAATAATGAGGAAGATGGTGAGGAGGGTAATAAGATGCAGCTGACTTTAAAGGCCGAGAAAAGGAATAGTAAAAAAAGGAGAATGGGCCCAGATGCGGTAGGGTTTGAAAAAGATGACAGAATCCTGAAAAGAAAATTCGACTATGGGGCTAATATGGAAGATTGGCTGAAAGAGGACACGATGTTCATGAAGATTCAATTAATAGAGATGTAGGAGGTGATGGAGCCTTTCAAAGCTAAGGTTGAGGAAATGGAAAATAAGTTGATGATTAAGGATAAAGACAGCAATAGAGATGAGGAATTTACAACAAGAGTTAATGAGATTGTGGAAGAAAAGCTAAAAGAGATGAAAGAACAAATAAGCCACAATGGGCACATGATACAGATTATTCTGAAGCATAGCAATGAAGGGCCAAAAGTGTCGATCCAGAATCTAAAAGCACTTTACGCTTATCTGGAAAGAAGCCTACTGGAAAATACCACAATTACTATTGATGAAAAGGTTGGAAGCTCGGGCCCTGGTCCAAGAACCTGAAGCAAAGTTAAAATAAAGGTCCCTGAGATTTTGAAAGAGATGCTGGAGCTGAAGGAGTCCATCAAAAAAATGGAAGAAATGTAGAAGGAGGCTGAGGTAGCCTATCAAAAAATGATGTAATGTTTCTTCTGCTGGTTTGGAAATTTTGCTGGAAGTTGTTCAAGAATTTGTGCTAGAATTTTTGCTGGTATCTGTTCCTATCTTTGGCAGTTTTTGTTCTTTCTTTTATTAGGTCTTTCTTGTTGGGTCCTACCTTTTGTTTGTTGCAGGTGTTCTCTGTTTGTATGTGCCTTTGATGCCTATCATTTGTAGCTTTTTGTAAAAGGTTTCGGAGACCTTTCAAAACCTTCTTTTACCTTAATCAAAAACAATATGCTCTGGTGCTCGGTGATGATATATACCTGTTTGTATATAGATGTAGCCTTGAAGTTCATCTCTTTGCTTGCATCAACATTAATGATATTCTGATAATATATAGGCTGATGCAGCCTTCTAGTCATTTACTGACTAGTAGACAAAGTTTTTACCCCTAGTCTTTTCCTCAAGTATTCAAATGTATCCTTGGGCAGTGGCTTGGTGAAGATATCAGCTAATTTTTCTTTAGATTGCACATACTCAAGTGTCACCTTCTTTGCTTGAACTTTTTCTCTCAAATAATGATACTTGATGGCAATGTGCTTAGTCTTAGCATGCATGACTAGATTCTTGGAAATGTTTATTGCACTAGTGTTATCATAATAGATAATTACTAGTTCTAGGATCTTCATTTGTATACCTTCCAGTAACTATTTGATCCATGTATTTTTTGAGAAATTTGCAGCAGCAGCAACATACTCTGCTTCTGCAGTAGACTAAGAGATGTATCCTTGCTTTTTACTAATCCATGTGACAAGTCTGTCACCCATAAAGAATGCTCCTCCAGTTGTGCTCTTCAGGTCATCATGATTTCCAGCCCAATCAGCGTCGGTAAACACCTTAAGTTCAAATTTTCCTTCTCTTCTATACCATAAGCCATATTCCTTGGTATTCTTCAGATATCTTAAAATTCTTTTCACAACAGTCATATGTGACTCTCTAGGATTAGCAGAAAATCTTGCAACTATTCCTCCTACATGTGCAATATATGGTCTAGTGTGTACAACATACATGAGTTTTGCAATCATTGATCTCTACAAAGTTTGATTTACCTCTGATTTCTTTTCCTCCTTTGTCAACTTACATCTGGTAGCCATTGGTGTTCCAACTGGTTTGGAATCTTCCATCTTGAATATTTTCAGGACCTCTTTAATGTATTTGGACTGTGTAATGAAAATACATTCACATTGTTGCATGATTTGTAGACCAAGAAAGAAATTGATCTCTCCAAACATAGACATCTCAAACTCTTTTCTCATCTCATTAGCAAATAACTTGCATAGCATATCATTGCCTCCAAATATGATGTCATCAACAAATATTTCAACAATCAAAGTGTTAGCATCAGTATATTCCTTCAAATAAAGATTATTGTTTTCACTAGTCCTTACAAATCCAATACTTATAAGATAGGAATGAAGTCGTTCATACCAGGATCTAGGAGCTTTTTTTAATCCATACAAGGCTTTATGAAGTCTACATGCCATGTTTCTCTTGTCTAGATCTACAAACCCTTCTAGTTGCTTGATGTATACCTCTTCTTCAAGTATTTCATTTAGGAATGCTGACTTGACATCCATCTGGTATACCTTGAATCCTTTGAATGCAACATAAGCAAGTAGTATTCTTACACCTTCTATCCTAGAAATGGGTGCAAAGGTCTCTCCATAGTCAATACCTTCCTCTTGTGCATACCCCTTGCATACTAGTCTTGCTTTGTTTCTTGTGACTTCTCCATTCTCATTCATCTTATTCTTGAATATCCATTTAGTACCGATGACATTCTTATCATCTGGTATTGGTACAAGTGACCATGTCTTATTTTTCTCAATCTTCTCAATCTCATAATTCATAAAACTTATCCATTCTTCATTATCAAGTGCAACATTGACATATTTTGGTTCAAACTCACAAATTAAACAACTTGTGTTTAGAGACTTACTTCTAATTATCTCCTATTATCTAGATTTCTAGATGGTTCCTTCTTACATATATGGAAAGAACTAGTTCAACTCTTTGTCTATCATCTTGGTAATCATTTTGTTCTTCATTCTATTCTTCATCACTTTGTACATTATTTTGATTATTATCCTGACCATTGGTATTTGCAGCCTAACCGTCGATTACAACATTCTGTTGCTCTAGAATTAAGAACTGTTGCTTAGGAAAAGTGTTAGATTATTCACAGTATACAATCTTGTTGTAGTCCTCTGATTCTTTTGTGCTTTCCAGCTCATTCTTTTCTGCAAATTCATCTATCTTCACATTTGCACTTTCAACAATTTTGTTAGAAGCCTTAATAAGAAATTTATAAGCCTTGCTTTTGGTGGAATACACTAGAAAGATACCTTCATCACTCTTGGCATCAAGATTTCCATTTCTATCATCCTTTAAGATATAACATTGACTACCAAACATTTTTAAGTAACTTACATTGGGTGTTTTACCATACCATAGCTCATAGGGTGTCTTCTTTGTGTCGTTCTTCAATTGTACTCTGTTTAATGTGTAGACACCAGTACTGACAACTTCCCTCCATAAGATTTGGGTGATACCTTTCTCTATCATCAGTGTTCTAGCACAATCAAATATGGATCTGTTCCTTCTATTAGCAATACCATTTTTCTGTGGTGTTCTTGGCGTAGAAACTTGTCTTTTTATACCATGCTCATTGAAAAAATTAGTGAATTCATCTGATATAAACTCTCCTCCTCTATCTGATCACAAGCATTTCAAATCCTTACCACTTTTTTTTTCTACCATAGCCTTATACCATTTAAACATCTTTAATGCTTCAAATTTATCTTTTATAAACATGACTGTCGAGCATCATTGGGCTTTGTGATCTCCATCCGTCGGGCGTCATTGGAATTTTACTCATTAGGAAACTCTGTATCTTTGGTCGTCGAGCACTTTGAGTCTTTAGCTCATCTAGAAACCTTCTGAATTTTCTCATCGGGAATTCTATGGTTTTTCTTCATTGGGCAACACTATGCTTTTGATCATCAGGTATCACTGTGACTGTTCTTCTTTGCTCCGTCCGACGGTGTGCACTCCGTCGATGTTGTTTGTCACTTAGTGAATACTTGACTTTTATGCATTGATTAAAGAATAACTTTGGTTCCTTTGGTTCTCTAAAGTCTTTGGCATTATGTACATGACTGTACAAATGATATCAAGTTGACATCAATGACAATATAGTCCGTTAACTGATTGATTGACTTGCATTATCTTTCAACATAACATTATCAAACATTCAATCAATTACATTTCATCAGTATCCCCACATGATTTTATTGAATTCATCTCCTAGTTGCTCAATATAATTATTAATTTGATAAATAACCATTTTTTTGTACTCTAATTTACTTCACCTATACCCGAAAAGAAATTCTTAACATAGAAATAGAAACAAATAAGTAGTGATCCAAATTTAGCCTCTTGTTTGCGATCTTTCTTCAGTCATTTCATGTTGAAAAATAGTTAGTTCTGCACCATTTTTGATAAATCATAGTTATTTCCCAATTTTTCCATTTTGTAGGATGTATACACAAAACTACCCAGTACGCTGTTAGGTCAACTGGACTGATAAACTTTGTTACCGATAATCATTGTCGCAAACCATGATTTTAAATCCTTAACTTGTCAACTCTCATTGCATGTCCGTCCTTAGATGTTTCAGTTATCTTCCTTAGCTCTTCCATATTTCTCACTCATAGTGTACATTCCTTTCCTTCAGCTAGTAAATCAATGACCATATGAATAAGGTCTTTTAAAATCATGATTGGTTTATCTCCGTCTATCCACAAAAATTCATCGTGTACTCTGCTCAAAAAGTATCTGATCCATTCCTCCTTAATTTTTTTTGGCATGAATACCAAATGTGTTAATCCTTTCATCTCCAAGTGCTTATGCTCAGCCTTTAATACGTTATTGTCACAACTCGTCATAGTAAGTCTTCTATATTTATGCATCACCCAATTCTACTATTTTAATGTGAATAAATGTTCTTATATCTTCAATCAACATTATCCTTGGTGGTAACAATGATAGGGCTCGAGTGTTATCCTTTTATGCTGCCTTCAGGGGGCACAACTTAAACTCAAGGACTAGCTCATTGTTGATACTCACAACTATTGGGTTTTCAATCTTTGTTTCCATCTTGTTCTAAAAATTGCTCTTGAAAACATCCAACTTCTGCTAAGACTTCTGTTAGGGCTTTCCTATAAATCTGCTAGCTAGGGCATGAAAATACTCAAGATTACTTCTACAATAATTCTTACTGATAATACTTTGCAATAAATCTCTCTTGATTCTTTAGATATTGCTCATACAATTGCTTTAGAAAAGTAGGGTAGCAAATGAATAGCATTGACAAGTATTTATCAACTGAAAAGTGTCCAAATGACTATTATGATAATAAATTCTCTTAACAGTGAATTTTCTACCGATAGTCATTCCTTTTATCCTATAACTAAAATTATTCACCTTAAGTTCAAATTTTCCTTCTCTTCTATACTATAAGCCATATTCCTCAGTATTCTTCAGATATCTTAAAATTCTTTTCACAACAGTCATATGTGACTCTCTGGGATTAGCAGAAAATCTTGCAACTATTCGTACTACATGTGCAATATCTGGTTTAGTGTGTACAACATACATGAGTTTTCCAATCATTGATCTGTACAAAGTTTGATTTACCTCTGATGTCTTTTCCTCCTTTGTCAACTTACATCTAGTATCCATTGGTGTTCCAACTGGTTTGGAATCTTCCATCATGAATATTTTCAGGACCTCTTTAATGTATTTGGATTGTGTAATGAAAATACATTCACATTGTTGCATGATCTGTAGACCAAGAAAGAAATTGATCTCTCCAAACATAGACATCTCAAACTCTTTGCTCATCTCATTAGAAAATAATTTGCATAGCATATCATTGCCTCCAAATATGATGTCATGAACAAATATTTCAACAATCAAAGTGTTAGCATCAGTATCTTCCTTCAAATAAAGATTATTATTTTCACTAGTCCTTACAAATCCAATACTTATAAAATAGGAATGAAGTCATTCATATCAGGATCTAGGAGCTTTTTTTAATCCATACAAGGCTTTGTGAAGTCTACATACCATGTTTCTCTTTTCTGGATCTACAAACCCTTCTAGTTGCTCAATGTATACCTCTTCTTCAAGTATTCCATTTATGAATGCTGACTTGACATCCATCTGGTATACCTTGAATCCTTTGAATACAACATAAGCAAGTAGTATTCTTACACCTTCTAGCCTAGCAACAGGTGCAAAGGTCTCTCCATAGTCAATACCTTCCTCTTGTGCATACCCCTTGCATACTAGTCTTGCTTTGTTTCTTGTGACTTCTCCATTCTCATTCATCTTATTCCTGAATATCCATTTAGTATCGATGACACTCTTATCATCTGATCTTGGTACAAGTGACCATGTCTTATTTTTCTCAATCTTCTCAATCTCATCATTCATAAAACTTATCCATTCTTCATTATCAAGTGAAACATTTATAGATTTTGGTTCAAACTCACAAATTAAACAACTTGTGTTTAGAGACTTACTTCTTGTTCTTGTACTAGTTTTCTTATCTCTTATTATTTGGATCTCTGGATAGTTCATTCTTACATATCTAGAAAGAATTGGTTCAGCTCTTTGTCTATCATCTTGATCATCATTTTGTCCTTCATTTTGTTCTTCATCACTTTGTACATTATTTTGATTATTATCCTAACCGTCGGTATTTGCAGCCTGACCATCGATTACAACATTCTGTTGCTCTGGAATTAAGCACTGTTGCTTAGGAAAATTGTTAGATTCTTCATAGTATACAAACTTGTTGTCATCCTCTGATTCTTTTGTGCTTTCCAGCTCATTCTTTTCTACAAATTCATCTATCTTCACATTTGCACTTTCAACAATTTTGTTAGAAGCCTTAATAAGACATTTATAAGCCTTTCTTTTGGTGGAATACACTAGAAATATACCTTCATCACTCTTGGTGTCAATATTTCCATTTCTATCATCCTTTAAGATATAACATTGACTACCAAAGATTTTGAAGTAACTTACATTGGGTGTTTTACCATACCATAGCTCATAGGGTGTCTTCTTTGTGTTCTTCAATTGTACTCTGTTTAATGTGTAGACAGTAGTAATGACAACTTCCCACCATAAGATTTGGGTGATGCCTTTCTCTAACATCAGTGTACTAGCACAATCAAATATGGATCTGTTCCTTCTCTCAGCAATCCCATTTTTCTGTGGTGTTCTTAGTGTAGAAACCTATCTTTTTATACCATGCTCATTGTAGAAATTAGTGAATTCATCTGATATAAAATTTCCTCCTCTATCTAATCTCAAGAATTTCAAATCCTTACCACTTTGTTTTTCTGCCATAGCCTTATACCATTTAAACATCTTTAATGCCTCAAATTTATCTTTTAGAAACATGACTGTCGGCATCATTGGGCTTTGTGATCTCCATCCGTCGGGCATCATTGGAATTTTACTCATCAAGAAACTCTGTATCTTTGGTCATTGGGCACTTTGAGTCTTTAGCTTGTCGGGAAACCTTCTTACTTTGCTCATCAAGAATTCTATGGTTTTTCTTCATCGGGCAACACTATGCTTTTGATCATCAGGTATCACTGTGACTGTTCTTCTTTGCTCTGTCCGAAGGTGTGCACTCCGTCGGTGTTGTTTGTCATTTAGTGAATACTTGACTTTTATGCATTGATGAAAGCATAAATTTGGTTCTCTAAAGTCTTTGGAATTATGTACATGACTGTACAAATGATATCAAGTTGACATTAATGAAAATATAGTCCATTAACTGATTCATTGACTTGCATTATCTTTCAACTTAACATTATCAAACATTCAATCAGTTACATTTCATCAGTATCCCCACATGATTTTATTGAATTCATCTCCTAGTTTCTCAATATAATTATTAATTTTATAATTAACCATTTTTTTTGTACTCCAATTTACTTCACCTATACCCAAAAATAAATTCTTAACATAGAAATAGAAACAAATAAGTAGTGATCCAAATTTAGCCTCTTGTTTGTGATCTTTCTTCAGTCATTTCATGTTGACAAATAGTTGGTTCTGCACCTTTTTTCATAAATCACAGTTCTTTCCCAATTTTTCCATTTTGTAGGATGCATACACAAAACTACCTAGTACGCTGTTAGGTCAACTGGACTGATAAACTTTGTTACCGATAATCATTATCGCAAACCATGATTCCAAATCCTTAACTTGTCAAATCTCATTGCATGTCCATCCTTAGATGTTTCAGTTATCTTCCTCAACTCTTCCATATTTCTCACTCATAGTGTACATTCCTTTCCTTCAACTAGTAAATCAATGACCATAAGAATTAGGTCTTTTAAAATCATGATTGGTTTATCTCCATCTATCCACAAAAATTCATCGTGTACTCTGCTCAAAAAGTATTTGATCCATTCCTCCTTAATTTGTTTTGGCATGAATACCAAATGTGTTAATCCTTTTAGCTCCAAGTGCTTATGCTCAGCCTTTAATATGTTATTGTCACAACTCATCATAGTAAGTCTTCTATATTTATGCATCACCCAATTCTACTATTTTACTGTGAATAAATGTTCTTATATCTTCAATCAACATTACCCTCGGTGGTAACAATGATAGGGCTCCAGTGTTATCCTTTTATGCTTCCTTCAGGGGGCACAACTTAAACTCAAGGACTGGCTCATTGTTGATACTCACAACTACTAGGTTTTCAATCTTTGTTTCCATCGTGTTGTAAAAATTGCTCTTGAAAACATCCAACTTCCGCTAAGACTTCCGTTAGGGCTTTCCTATAAATCTGCTAGCTAGGGCATGAAAATACTCAAGATTACTTCTACAATAATTCTTACTGATAATAATTTACAATAAATCTCTCTTGATTCTTTAGATATTGCTCATACAATTGCTTTAGAAAAGTAGGGTAGAAAATGAATAGCGTTGACAAGTATTTATCAACTGAAAAGTGTCCAAATGACTATTACGATAATAAATGCTCTCAACAGTAACTTTTCTACCAATAGTCATTCCTTTTATCTTATAACTAAAATTATTCACCGATGACCATATACATTCAAAATGATAAACCAATAATATCTACTACTAACTAATTTCAGTATGATTTCTACTACATCTTTTTCATGTTGATATGAAACTCAATCATAACCTTTCGTAAAGGGAAAAATAGCTTTAACAATTTATTTTAGGTCCCTAAGATAAACTTAATTTCTTAGTTTGATGAAGAATCCTCCACACTTGGGGTTGGAGGGTTATCCTTTTTCTCATTGGTTTTGTCCTTCTTGACCCAAATCTTCTTAATGTCACTCTTCACTTGATCTTGATTCATTATTGTTTTTCCTCTGATATTTTCATTTTTGTCTTGTCGGTGCCAACAGTTTTGTGCAATATGAATGTACTTATGAAAAACAAAACATACCATTCCTTTTGATCTCCATGGTCCCAAATTTCTTCTTGTATCTTTCATTCTACAGTGTTCATCTTTATGTCCATATTTACTACATATGTAGCAGTAGCCTACAAAGATTCCTTCTGATGATGTGTTTTTTTCTCTTGATCTGCATTCTCTTGCTTGATGTCCAAACTTATTACAATTGTAACAATGTCCATGAAAATGTGTACCTCTTGAAGTGTTGACCAATATACTTCTACAAACATTTGATGTATGACCAAAATTTCCGCAGTTGTAACATGTAGGTTTCTTACCATGTTAAGTGATAGGTTCCTTTGTCTCTTGTGATTGATTCTCAGTTACCGATTTTGATGATTCATTGATTTCAAATTTATTTTCATTGATATATCCTAATCTGACTTTGTCTTTCATTCTTTTCAAATTTTTCAAATTTTCATCTACCTTCTGCATGCTTAGCTCAAACTTAGTGAGTCTTTCATTAACCTCTTTCTCAACTTTCAAATTGTTCTTTGGGTCTTCAACTTCCTTTCTCAAATTTTTGTTCTCACTAAGTATCCATCTATTTTTTTCACTTGTACCATGTATAAATTCATTGAGTGTGTTCTTCTCTTGTTGTAGCCTCAGAATAATAGCATATTTATCTTTGATAAAATTCAAATATTTTATTTTCCAGTTCCAAGGTCTTTTTGGGCATCTTTTGTAGTTCGCATAATTTCCAGTACTTGAGTCATCCTTATAGCTTGAATTTCAAGTTCCTTTTGGGCTTCAGTTAGATCATCTTCTAGGGCAATGTTCTTTTCCATCAAATCTTCAATTTCTACATCGACTTCTTTAGTGTTCGTACTATTCTGTGACAGTTCTTCAATATTATCCAGTGTTATCTGTAACTTTTCTGACAGTTCCTTTCTTTTGGCAAAATAATTTCTCAACTTCTTCTTTAGATCTTCAACTTGTTCCAGGGATTCATCCAATGCTTCTTCCATTTTATTCTCTCTCTTATATCTCTCCATACTCCAATATCTACTCACAAGTTGTTAAACTTCCCTCTAGTTAACTTAACTCTGATACGAATCGTTACTTGCAAAGATTAGGTACTAAGAGGGGGGTGGGTGAATCAATATTAACAAACTTCTATTACTTTTTCACTTCAAACAATTAACCATCTATCGATAATAACTTTAAAAAATACTATCCATAGTATAACCAATATATTGTAACTTAAAATTATAAAGTAAATAACAGTAAACACATAATCATATCCAAAAATACATAAAACACATATTTTGGTTACATAGAAACCCTTGATGAGAGGGAAAACTATGGTGAGAATGACACCCACAACTCTTCACTGTAGATAAAAAGTTTTTCTGGTTAGGGCTACAACATGTCACCTTTTGAGTGACTCACCGATTAGAAGTGATTGGTACATTGTTAAGTGTATCTTTAGTCTTGTTAGAAATACTCTATTAATAGAATTAATCATTCCTATATGGCATTCACCCTGCTAAAGGATTTGCAAAATTTTATACAATAACAAAATTAACAGTCCTGTTAGAGACTACCTGATTAAGGGATTTTACAATACCTTGTAGAAACTATTAGTATTCTTTAGAAGATAGTAATGACCTGTAAAATATTTCTTTTAAAGTTGTTCAGATCCCTTAAGTTCACAATCTCTGCTCTCTGTTATTCTCTTCTTTTGATTTACTTCTCTGCTCAAAATAATCCTCATAACTTCTTCTCTTCAACTCTCCTCTCTCTCTCTCTCTCTGTTCCTTAATTCTTTTATCTTTAAATCTCCTTCTTTAATCCTTGATTCTTGACCTTTCATATTAGGGTTAATAAAAAAAATTAATCTCGATCTTCCCATAAATCATTTTTTGTTCTTCCTCTTTTTAGTTACATTGTGATTTTCATTACGACCGATAGTGACCAGCTTTTGATAACTAACCTCTATATTCTGATAACTCTTCCTTCATTCCGATAGTAATTCCAATAGGTAATTACTTCTTTGTTTGACATCAATGAAAAAACTTAACATAATGCCAATTTTCTCAATGATTTCCAACAATCTTCCCCTTTGGCATTGATGGAAAAAACTTTGTCATATGTCATATGTCTTGTACTATAATCTGTATACCTCTTCTATCTACTACTTCCCCTTTCTTCTGCTTCCTCTATTTTCTACTTCCCTTTTCTTGCTTCTTTACTATATACTTCCCCTTTTTTGGCACTCAATGCCAAATGAGATTTGCAAGTGGCATAACACTATTCAGGTGCTTATAGTTTGTTCATGATAAGATTATACATGTCTCCTGTATTCTTAAAAATTGATTCCCATGAATCTTGTAATGCCTTCAAACTGATCATATGCCTATTTAAGTCTGAAGCGAGTGCTTCCAGACTGTCCATGATACTTAACTCTGGTGTCTACACTATTTTCTCATCTATTGTAACATTAGCCTACATTATAGCAATGTGTGACGTAATGATACCTTGCAATTCCAAATTATGCATGTGTAGGATTTCTCTCTCTGTTGTTAAATGTTAAAATTATAGCGTCGATCAGATAAATATTTAGAATGCAATACTAAATATTTCATGAAATATAATTCTATATATATTAATAATAATTATTATTAATAATGTTAATGTTATTATTATTCATACTTGTATTAATATCATAAACAATATTATTGCTTTAATATAATAATAATGATTATCATTATTATTATTATCTAATAATAATAATAATGATAATAATCATTATTGATCGGATGTCTATTAATTATTAACTAAATGAAAAATTAAATAATGTTTTATATGCTAATGTTATTGCCGTGGGTTTGGAAACATTAAATTAACGTTTCATTCACTAAATGTTTTGCTATGTTTGAAATACCGATAATGATCGGTTCCACCATATGTGTGGAAGGCAATAGGTGACGCGGCTAATATGAGGAGCCATGTCTCTAATGGATGTGACTCCTTAAGGAGTCACGTCCATTACAGATGTGGCCCCTCACAAAGATGTTTACCATACTTAAAGCGCTAAGTCTGAACATTGGAAGATACACAGGAATTTATAAGTGCAGTTCTTCCTTCTATAAGTTAAACAAAAATATTAAAAGACACAGGAATTGATTAGTGCTGGTCTTCTATTGACTTCCAAGAACAAACAAAGATATCAGATATACAGATTTTCAGCAAAGGTAATTTAATCTAATTTACTACTTTCTCAGCTATATTTAGCTCTGAATTTTGTTTCAGTTGCATTTACATGGTATCAGAGCCAAGTTAGGAATTATCCTAGCAATTGAACTTGAAAGATTCAAAATTTAATCTACTTATAAATATCACATTTCCATGGCAAGCGCTATAAGATTCGAAGATAGGCTTGAAGGAGGAAACAATTTCTCATCATGGAAATTCACAATCAAAATGATTCTAAGAGAAAGTAAAGTTGAGTCCTTCATAAAAGAAGAGAAAGAAGTGCCAGAAATGATCTGGACAAATCAAATTGGATTGAAGGAAATGAAAAGGCTATGAAGATCATAGTTGATGGTGTTAGAGATCACATAGTGCCGATGGTAACGAAATATGAAACTGCTTACCATATGTTTAAATCACTTGAAAGAACATATGAGATAAACAATGCAAGCAGAACCCTAGCACTAAAAAGGGAAATTAATCATATAAGTATGAATAAAGGAGAATCTATCAATGCTTACTTTATGAGAATTTCCACTCTAAGAGATGATGATCAAGAAAAAACAAGAAAGGAATCAAACAAAAGGACACAGATGATGATCTCCAAGTGTTAAATGCAAACTTTCACAAAAAGAGCAAGAAAACACACTTTAAGAAAAGAAAGGACCATCATGGAAAAGGATCATCTAAAAGAGACACTTCTCAAATCCAATGTTTTAGGTGTGATCAATATGGGCACTATGCATCTAGATGCCTAGAAAGACTTAAAAAATTAGCCACATTTGCTAAAGTAAAAAAGAATAAAAGGGAGTATAACTCAGAGAAGCATGTATTCTATTCTGCCCTTTCAAACCAAGTATCCAGCAAAACTAATACCTAGATAATTGACAGTGGATCATCAAGACACATCACCGGGTACAAAGAACTATTAGGCTCCATGATAGAGGAGATTGATGAAGAAGTAACTATTGGAGACGACAATACATATCCAGTAAAAGGAGTTGGGACCTGCACCATTAAACTAAAATCAGGCATGTCTATCCAACTAACGAGGGTTCTTTATGTTCCTGGCATCAAAAGAAATCTAATTTCTATATCTGCACTTGAGGATAGTGAGTACAGAGTAACATTCATGGAGAGAAAAGTTCTATCTTGGCCAAATAATTCCACCATCAAGAAAGCAATAAATTTAGGGCAATGGAAAGGATATTTGTATGAAGCATGTAATGAATCTAATTTAGCCCTAATTCATGATATTGCATACTCCAATGAAATTTGGCATAGAAGATTAGGTCATTTAAAATTTCGTGCCTTATCTTCCATGGAAAAATTAGTCATTCGTTTACCTAAGCTAAAACTATATCATTCAGGAACATGTAAGGGGTGTGCCCTAGGCAAAAATACTAAGGGTGCTTTTCAAAATAGTTCTAGTAAAACGAGTAATGTTTTAGAGCTAGTTCACTCTGATTTATGTGGACCCATGTCCATCTCATATATAGGGGGATTCCTATACTATGTATTATTCATTGATGATTTCTCCAGAAAAACCTGGATCTATTTTCTTAGATGTAAAGAATCAGAAGAGATCCTTAAGAAATTTAAAGAGTTCAAATCACTTACTGAAAACTTCTCTAGAAAGAAAATAAAAACCCTAAGAACCGACAATGGGAAGGAATACACTTCTGACATCTTTAAAGAATTTTGTATAGAATTTGGGATTAAGAGGGAGTTCACTGTCCCATACAATCCCCAACAAAATGGGGTTGCTGAAAGGAAAAATAGAACAATTATAGAAGTAGCTAAAGCCATGCTCCTCGATCAAAACCTAGAAACCTCTCTTTGGGCAGAAGCTTCTAACACTACTGTGTACATACAAAATAGATTCCCTCACTCTCACATTGAAGACAAAACTCCTGAAGAATTTTTCACAGGAATAAAACCAGATATTACTCATTTAAGGATATTTGGATGTCCTGTTTATTTTCATGTACCTAAAGAAAAAAGAACAAAACTAGAACCCTCTAGAAGAAAAGGGATCTTTGTGGGATATAGTGAAACTTCTAAAGCTTTTCGCATATTCATACCTGGACATAGAAACATTGAAATTAGCAGAGATGTGATATTTGAAGAAGACCTTTCTTTTAAAAGAGCACGGAGCTCTATTGAATCAAAAAGCAATCCTTCACATTCAAATCAAGAAAAGAATCCTGCAATTGAGTTTCAGAGGGAGTATCCTGAAGAAATTGAAAATGAAGTACAAAATCCACCTCAAGAGAACATTAAGAAAAGACCACTTTGGGCCACCAAAACTATGAAAGAAGCAGAGAAATTTGCATCTCCTTCAGGGACCTTTAGAGAAAGTAAAAGACCTTGAAATTTCTCCAGCTATGTGGCCTTAGTAAATGATCTCTCAAAATCTGAACCCTCAAATGCATCAGAAGCTCTCAAGCACCAAGTATGGAAGGATGCCATGACTGAGGAATACCAATCAATTTTAAAA
>MU216857.1:144766-193779 GCA_018584345.1 Thuja plicata | reverse complement strand
GAAGGATGCCATGACTGAGGAATACCAATCAATTTTAAAAAATGATGTTTGGGAAATAGTTCCAAGACCAAAGGAAAAGTCTATTGTCTCATCCAAGTGGCTATTTAAAATCAAGTATGTTGCAGATGGTAGTGTAGAGAAAAATAAAGCCAGATTTGTTGCCAGAGGTTTCTCACAAAAGGAAGGCATAGATTATGAGGAAAATTTTGCACCAGTAGCCAGATATACCTCAGTCATAGCCGTACTAGCAATTGCAGCAGCCAAAGGATGGAAGGTTCATCAGATGGATGTAAAGACTGCATTCCTAAATGGGAAAATAGAGGAAGAGGTTTACCTAGAGCAACCAGAAGGATTTGAAATCCACACTGCAGAATCTCATGTTTGCAGGTTAAAGAAAGCTCTCTATGGACTTAAACAGGATCCCAGAGCCTGGTATGAAAGGATTGACAGCTCTCTTGAAGTTGGTTTTTTCTAAGAATGATGCAGACCCAAATCTCTACTTCAAGAAAAACAAAGAAGATATGTTAATATTAATCTTATATGTAGATGATCTATTGATCACAGGAGAAGATCACCTTATTGATCAATGTAAGAGGGACCTTGCTAAAGAATTTCAAATGAAGGATTTAGGCCTTCTACATTACTTTCTTGGATTGGAAGTTAAACAAAACTCAGATTGCATTGTACTTAGTTAAGGAAAATACACTCTAGACATATTAAAGAGATTTGGCATGATGAATTGCAGACCCATGACTTCTCCCATGGAAACAAACCTTCATAAGTTAAAAGAGACAGCAACAGATTCTCCATTTGCAGATCCCACTCTCTACAGGCAGATAATTGGATCTTTGATGTATTTGGTGAATACCAGACCTGATATATGTTATGTTGTAAATGCTTTGATTCAGTTTATGTGTGAGCCTAAGGAGATTCATCTTATGGTTGTAAAGAACATTTTGAGATACTTGCAAGGTACTCCAAATTATGGACTCAAATATGAAAAAGTTGATTTGAATCTACATGGATTCATAGATTTTGTTTGGGCTGGAAGTGTAACTGATAGAAAGAGCACCTCGGGCTGCTGCTTCAGTTTAGGATCCGCCATGATATCTTGGATGTGGAGGAAACAGTCTTTAGTGGCTCAAAGTTCTACAGAGGCCGAATACATTGCAGCCTCCATGGCAGCAAGAGAAGCAATTTGGCTCAGAAAACTGATTGTTGGATTATTCGGAAAACCCCTGAAACCTGCAGTCATCCATTGTGATAATCAGAGTTTCATAAAACTTTCTATGAACCCAGTATTCCATGATAGATCCAAGCATATAGAGATTCCTTACCATTATGTAAGAGACATGGTAGATAGAAATGCATTTCAGTTGGAATATATCAATACAGGAGATCAAACTGCAGATATACTAACCAAGCCACTTGCCAGAGTGAAAGTTGAACACTTCAGGATAAGTCTTGGTATGATTAAGTTGTAAATTACTTTGTAAAATTTACTGATATATAATAAAGATATTTAATCTTTTGTCATATGTGTTGATATATGACCTTATGGGCCCTACCCCCTGTATTCATCTCTAAAAGGTGACGAATTTTTAGAAATGAACACTTGTATTTGGATATTATAAAATGACGATTTTGTAATATCGATATCATGCTGACTTGATATCATAATATGTTATGGTAGACATTATGTGACGTAATGCCTGTGTACACACCATAACTAGGATGTATAAGGAGAATGTGACATTCTTAAGCATATCATCCTTTTGAGTATTATGAGTTATGTAATACTTATCATCACGTGTTATGTGATGATTGTCTTCACGAGATATGTGAGACTTATTATCGCATGTTATGCGATATTTATCATCACGTGTTATGTGATGATTGTCTTCATGAGATATGTGAGACTTATTATCGTGTGTTATGTGATATTTATCATCACGTGTTATGTGATGATTGTCTTCACGAGATATGTGAGACTTATTATCGCGTGTTATGCGATATTTATCATTACGTGTTATGTAATGATTATCCTCACAAGATATGTGAGACTTATTTCACAAATTATAAGAAATGTGATATATATGAAATAATAAATTCATCTTCCCTAGCTAAGAGGGAGTGTTAAAATTATAGCATCGATCAGATAAATATTTAGAATGCAATAATAAATATTTCATGAAATATAATTCTATATATATTAATAATAATAATTATTAATAATGTTAATGTTATTATTATTCATACTTGTATTAATATCATAAACAATATTATTGCTTTAATATAATAATAATTATTATCATTATTATTATTATCTAATAATAATAATAATGATAATAATCATTATTGATCGGATGTCTATTAATTATTATTAACTAAATGACAAATTAAATAATGTTTCATACACTAATGTTATTGTCGTGGATTTGGAAACATTAAATTAACGTTTCATTCACTAAATGTTTTGCTATGTTTGAAATACTGATAATGATCGGTTCCACCATATGCGTGGAAGGCAACAGGTGATGCGGCTAATATGAGGAGCCATGTCTCTAATGGACGTGACTCCTTAAGGAGTCACGTCCATTACAGACATGGCCCCTCACAAAGATGTTTACCATACTTAAAGCGCTAAGTGTGAACATTGGAAGACACACATGAATTTATAAGTGTAGTTCTTCCTTCTATAAGTAAAAGAGAAATATTAAAAGACACAGAAATTGATTAGTGCTGGTCTTCTATTGACTTCCAAGAACAAACAAAGATATCAGATATACAGATTTTCAACAAAGGTAATTTAATCTAATTTACTACTTTCTCAGCTATATTTAGCTCTGAATTTCATTTCAGTTGCATTTACATTAAATCTTGAACTTTGGAAATGATCTCCCTCAGTTTCACTGAATGATCCATGAAATTTATCTCTAGTTGTAGATTACCGATATGAGGTAGTAATTCTTGTTGATTACTGTGTGTGTGAATTTTGTACCTGCAAGGTGCCCCACAACACTTCAATATGTCATTCTGTCAATGGTTAGAAATATGGAAATCAATTAAAAAGCATAATTAAACTATTGAAATCAACATATTGCTTCCTATCTAAGAAGAGTATGATTTAAGCTATAATTGCTCTCAGATTATGCATTAAATCAGTGACACATTTAGTCGTAGAATGGAAGATTTATTGAGAAATGAAGCTAACTATCATGAAATTCATGCTTATAAATGATGAAAATATTCATTAAATCATAAATAGAAGTTATCTAATTAGCTATGTGAAATCATGAAACAAAAATGACAGCATAAGAGTGCATTCAAAATTCTAAAAATTGTGGGCCTATTGAGCTCAAAATTTAATATATTTATGGAAGAATTTGAGAAATGAGTGGTTGAGATCAACTTGTGAGGAGAGGTGAGGATTGAATCTTTGGTGATCCATGTGAGTGAACCCTCATTGGTTCATGGATTGACTTTCCATGCGCAAGTGATGAGTTGTATTTAGAGATTTTATTTAATTAATTTTAATTAATTACTTTAGCCAAGGATTTAATTGGGTTGATTTTATTTAAATAGGCCAAGGTAATTAATGTGAGTTAGTGATGAAATCACTTTGATTTTAGGAGATTAAATTGATTTTGATGAATTATTCCAATAATCAAATAGTTGGATTGACATAATTAGGGGTATGATCACATTTAGGGCAAATACAGTCTCTAGTTAGAGTAGACCAAATTAGGGTAATTACGTTTTCCCATCTTTAAATTGATGTGCGAGTAGCGTATTGATTCAAAGAATGTCTCATGTTGACTTTAGAAAGTTTGAGAATTCTGCACTTGATTGATAAAAATATAGCTGATGAGATCAGTCTCAAACTTGATTGAATGAAGAATGATAGTATCAACTTTGAACTTGATCGAACAAAGGTTGACTAAACATAGATTTAAAGATACCAATTCTGAACCTGATCAAACAAGAATTGATAATACTGACTCCAAACTTCATCAACTGAAGGTCAGTATGAAGTTGCTAAGAGATGTGAGGTATCAATCCTGAACTTGATCGAACGAGAATTGACAATATTGACTCTGAACTTGATCAAACAAAGGTCAGTACAAAGCTATTGAGAGCTTGATAAAGATATGAGAGATTTTAGGCATAGATATCCAACTTGTTTAGCACTAAATCCTTCTATCCAACACTCCCAACTTGATCAAAGGAAATTGCCATGCCACTAGTCTTTTGATGATGAAGTCAATTTTGTTGTTTGAGAAAGAATTTGATTAATTTTAAGTGTGATCATGCCCCCTCAGGAATGAAATCGAAGGAAATATAATAAAATTCCTCTTTAGAATGAAAGATCAATGGAACTGGTCGATTGGATCAAGGAAGAATCAATTAGAATATGAGATGAATTAAAAGCGTGTTAAGAGAAAACATAATTTTACCAAGTTGACTACTTGAAAATGTTAATTGTGAGCCTGATAAAATGATGTACAACCAAGATTTTGATGAATAATGTGGAATTTTCTAATAGAAAACCATGAAAAACTAATTCCATAAAGCCTTCAAATCATTTTATGAACATATCGAGTAATTCTACATTTGTTGGAGAGTGTGAGACCTACATTAGACTGACATAGTTTTACTGCTTTTATTCATGTTTTCAGTAGTTTATGCTTTAACATACTTTGACTATGGGAGATTTTTATGTATTTAAGGATATTTTGAATCCTATGTTATGTATTTAGTACCTGATTATGTAATCAGGGTACACTTGAGATACCACATGTTTTGATTAAGTTTCAGTTTATGATGATGTCTTATATGGGTTTAAATGTATGAATGTAATATGATGAATTTGGTTTAGGAAACTGATGCTATGTTATTTTAGTTCAAATGAAAATGTGGTTTATATGCATGTATATTATTGAAGTCATGTTATGCTTTCATATCATATTATTTTGGACCAACTAATGTGTGCAATGAGTGTGCAAGGAAAGTTGACCATGGATACAAATCGGGGACCCAGTATTGGAACCTATGTAAATTTTTGTACATTCCAAGGTCCCATTTATATAAAGAAATATGGACCTCATTGTTTAAGTGGTTTATTTTTAAATGTGGTTTGAATGTGTGTATTTAAATTAGTAATTGTTTATGTGAATAATTCATGTCAATTTTTTTAATTCATTGTGCCAATTTTGGCAATTGTGGAAATTTAATGTTGACATGGCTAGTAAAGGGAACCATGGTTTAGTATATGGTTAACTAAGGTTACCTATGTGTAGTACCCAAGCTTACCCCAAGGTTAGAAGTTTCTAGATAGTCAACTTGACTTAGAAATCTATGGGTTAATTTCAGGGGTAGTTTAGGAGGGTCTTTTGGGCTCCCAGAGGGTAACTGAGGTCAGTTTTAGTTACCCATCTTGGTACCCTATGGGTTAGGGGTCATTTTTAGTCATTAACAAGCCACTACACTCATTTATTTCTCCTCTAAGTGTCATTTTCAGAATTGAGCAAATTTGAAGAGGAGTGTAACTTTGGTTAACCTCTCTCTCTCTCTCTCTCTCTTATTCCCAAGTTTCATATGACTCCACCCATGGAGAGTTAAGGCAAGTGGGTAGTTAGGGATGGTTAGGGTCACCTCACCTTTGGGTTAAGACTTGATCTTGTTAGAGGTTTTCCTATTTAGGGAAGGATTTAGGATGAGTTGAGTGTTCACTCACTCTCTACCCTTAGAAACAGAATTCAGTTTAAAGGAGCTTTTGGAGAAGGAGCATTAGGGAGGATAGATCAACACCGATCCTCATTTCATTTTTATCTTGGATTCAAGGTTGGTTTTCTTTAGTAATAAATTTCTTGGTTCTTTAGTTTTCTTGATATTGAAACTCCATTAATGTAGTCCTATTCATTTTTGAAGTTTTTTTTTCAAAGTTGAAAACTTGTTTAAGTGTTTTATGGTATTTTTATTTTGTGTTGAATTTTGGATGGGTATCTACAAGGCACACTCACCCTTGGGAGTGAAGAGTAGCCTTGAAGGGGTAGTAGGAAATGATTCATGTTTATTGTAGAGTATCCCATGTGTGGAGGGAAATACATGGCTGGGTTTCATGATACCCATGATGTCAAGTAGGGGCCTAAGGGCACCTGGGGGCATAAGGATGTTATCTCATGATTGCATCTTGTGTAGATGGTCATATCAGGCCCATGTGTGGCTTTTGTTTTACATTATTGATACTTGGATTTCTCCTATTTTGAGGTCTACCACTACCCCTATTTCAGGAAGGTCTCTTGGAGACCTTTCCTTCTATTCAACCTTGTATGGGAAGTTTTCTTGCTTATGTGATTCTATGAGTGTGTTTTGTTTGTTAGTTGAGTAATGCGTATTTGTATCCCATTCCAAATTGATTCTCCAAGCTTGGAGGTGGCCTTGTAAAGGCCTAGGTTGGGAGGTGAGCCTCCATGGTCAACCTCATCCAACAAGTATCAACTGAGCATAGAAGATTGCAGATTACCCTACTATGAGAGATGGGTACCACTGGAAAATTGTCATTGTTATCCCTTGCAATTTAAGGTTTCCATTGTTGGCAAGATGCATTAAGATCTCAAGAAGATATTTGTAACATCACTTTATTGTAACCTATGTTGTCTTAAGGCCTTCATTTTGGCAAGTTGTATCAAGGTTATTTATAAGATTTGTACCCTTATACTGTTCTATTTGTGAACTACTATTATATATCCTATCATGGAAGATCAACAAAAATGTAACCCTATTTTATTACATAATTTGGAGAAGTTTGAAGAAATTATGTTGTTATTATAACTTTACTCAGTTTACCAGTATGTTGATATTGAAATGAAAAGTAATCATTAATCTTATTGCTCATATAAATGTATATATGTACAATCTAAATTCATGCTTTTCAAATTAGAAATTCATGTATTTTTTTATTTAATTAGATTCTAAATGGAAATATTGTTATTGTAAAAGTAACAGAAAAGTATTAATAGATCTCTTTGTTTATAGTTAGTATTTGTGAAGGTCCAAATAAATAAATTATTGTTTAAGTGTTGTTGGGAGTAAAACAAAATCATTTTTTTTACTCTTAGTAGACTTTAGAAGATTTTCAAAAAAAAAATTTAAAGTGCTTAACTTAAAAATTCCTTTCCACCAAGATCTTAGTAAGGAAGTGTAGATTCTATTTTAATCATAAAATTTTAAAAAAGGAGTTGGGGCATGCCCATTGTTTAAGTATAGACCTTTATTTTTTTCACCAGTCAATAAAATTATTTTTTATACTATAACGTTATATATTTATGCTTAACATTGACTTTGTTTTTAAATAATAAACAAGATATATATATATATCTATAAAATTTAATGAAATTTTGGGAGGGTCAAAGCCCTCCCAGCCGAGTGCTTTCTTTTCATGGGGGACGTGCGGCTCACGGGCCACCTAATGTCCTCAGCACAGTGGGGCGGCGCAGGCTGGGCCATGCTGCCGGCGTGACTCCCCCTCCTTTGCTATGAGTCACTCGGCGACATAAACCAGTCTTAAACCCCCACTGTGTAAACAAGATTCCTTCCACCGCCTCCTGTTGCCAAGTGATCCATTGCCTCCCTCTGCGGAGGACGTTTTTAGATTTAGGGTTAGCAGTAGAATAAAATAATTATTTATGGCTAGGGAATTTCAAAATTTTAGTATGCATGAAGACATTATTTTTGTAAGTATATTATTTTGTAGATTAGATATGTTTCCCTATAGATTTAAATTAGATTGGATTTTGTTACTGAGATTAAATTTGGTTTCGTATTATATTTGATTTAGATTCGTTTATTCTTTTATAAAGAAGCTTTTTCATGTTAGCTTATTTTTCATTATGAGAAATAGTTTTATGTTTGATAGGCTCGAGTTCTATATAGAAGATTTGATCCAATTGTTAAATTAGATTAGGATGTTTTATCTTATCTTAAGATATATTTAAGTTTATAGGTTATGAATTTAAAATATTGTTGTCATTATAGTTATAGAATTAAATTTATTTAAATTGTTAATAATCCTTTTTAGTTTATATATATATATATAATAAATTTTATAAAGTTATATTTAATATTGTATTAGCATGATGGTTATGGGATTTTATATTGTTGGGTAAGTAGTTTGAAATAAGTGTTGTATTGTTGTGTGTGTGTATATATATATATATATATATACATGTATATATATATATATATATATATGTATATATATATAAATGTATATACATGTATATATATATATATGCATATATATATATATGTATATATATACATATATGTATACATATATATACATATACATATACATGTATATATATATATATATACATGTATATGTGTGTGTGTGTGTGTGTGTGTGTGTGTGTATACAAGTGTAACATTTCTTTCTTGGTGCAATGTATTACTATTAAATGGGTATTAATTTTCTTTTATTATTAGACTATTAACTTCTTAAATGAGGATCTTGTAATCTTAACAATTTAATCTAACGTTTAACAGGATCCCTGTTTTGATTTAATAGTAAAACTCTTGTCATCATTACTTGTTGGGGAAGGCTTAGTAACCCCCTCCTTAGAATCATGATACACCCTTAGGATTATTGTTGTTCTCTTCATAAAGTTTCATGAACGATTGACTTTTGGTCAACCATGGTCAAACCTTAACTGTTTGTCTCAATATTTGAACCAGGTGCTCCTTGCATTCTCTAGACCCTAGGGTTTCAATTTCACATCTATCAGAGACAATTGACTTTTTGGTCAACTTTGGTTGACTTTCTAGTCAACCATCTCAGTTTGTGTGCCTAACCTTTCCATAGGACTTAGCAATCCCTAGTAGCTTCCTTTCACATACTTCAGAGTATAGTTGACTTTGGGTCAACTGTCTTGATTTGCATGCTGATCAAAGTATCCAATTTAGGGACCCCTATAGGATAGTGTATAGAGATATCCTATCTAGTTTGACCCTTCTGGTTGTTGTTTCACCTGTACATCATTTTGTGTACACTTTCTTTACCTATGAGGTAGTATAACCATTCCTTTTAGTATGTTTTAAAATTTTTGGTTGTGTGTTTTTGCCCAACTTTTGGGCATGACAAAGATTGTCGCAAAATTTTTACTGTGTTGTGGAAAACATTGTCCTTGTGTTTGATTTTGTTCCCGACTGATTGGAGAAGAACACAATAGAAAATTGATAGTCCGTTGAGGGTTTTAGAGATTCTATTTAGCCCTAAAAGGTCAATATAAGTCTCAAAAATCACTTTTTACTCATTTATTTTCACTTTCATCCTTGTTAAATTCTTGAGCTCTGTAGAGAAGATGGTGGTCCCTGTCGAGAGGCATCTATTGGAGCTAGAATGTTATCATGAGCATCCAACAGATTACACACAGTCGGTGAGTACATCGTAACCTACCTTTTTACACTTTCTATTCTTTATTTTGTCTCTTTTTGCAGTAGTTATAGGCAATTTAATTCTAAGTCACATCTGTGGTTCCAGATCACATCCTGTCAATCCCGTGTCACATTTGGTAAAATTGCAAATTTCTGGATCGCATCCCGTAAAAATAGGGTCACTTCCAGTAGGTTGTTAGAGTGTCATGTTTAGTATTTTTTGTCCAACTTTGAATTTCGTCATATCCCAGTAAAACAGGGTCACATCCAGAATCCCGCATCACATCCTATAAAAACAAGTCGCCTCCTAGTTTCCCCATCGCATCTGGTCATTTTGGGATCACAAATGGGATGCGAGCTCATATCTAGGAAAAAAGAGTCATTTTTAGTACCAAGTGTTAATTTTCCCATTTGGACTATTTTTCTCTTTTTGAAGGCAAGACTTAGCTATTATCTTTTTTGTGTACTTGACTTAGCTAGAATACTGAAGTAAGTCTGTATTTTGTGTCTGACAGATTGATTTTCCTATTGTTTTATTTTGAGGACCTCGACCTGCATGATTCTTTGCATTATCTCTCTCCCTAATTGATGTAGAGTAGTAGATCGTTAGATGCCTTGGCTTATCTTCTCTGATAGATTCACCCAACATTAGGGTAAATTGAGGGTTGTTGACTGCTCTTGCCAAGAGATGGCACTTAGAGCACAACACCTTCCATCTCCCAACTATTGAGATGACAGTAGCCCCTAAGGATGTGTGGTGTATCCTATGCATTCTTGTGATGGGATGTGAGGTTTGGTTTGAGTCTCACTCAACTGTAGCAATTGCAGATGCACACAGTTTCTTTGTTGATACCTCTATAGTACGTAGGTACTTGACATGGTATTACATGATTGATCAGTATGAGTGGTTACCCATTTTTCTTTTTGGTTTGATAGTAGAGGTCCTGATGCCAGATTATGGACAACATGGTTTTATGTGTGGTTGGGTTGGTATGCTGGAGAAAATGATTGGCTCCACACGCAGATTTGGTTGGGGTAGCTACATTTTGTCTCATATGTATAGAGAGCTTCATGAGATAGTAGACAAGTATTCACGAAGCATGATCGTTGGTATCTTGATATTTCAAATCTAGGCTTGGGAGCACATCTCAGTGACACAACCGATAGTAGACAGGAAGCGGGCACTAGAGGAGCCGTATGTCTATATGTATTTAGGTTATATCCAACAACCCCATTTGGGTAAGTTGGAATATTGGCGACGAGTCTTGGATGATGTTACAGTGGTCAAGTGGAGACCATATATAGATTGTGAGGAGTTGACGTCTAATAGAAAATATATGCCATATTTCTTTCAAAGCAGGTACCTGATTGGACAAACATGATATATTTTTGAGAGATTCATAGTCACATAAATCCTTAGACAGTACAACCAAGTACATGGCATTACACATGAGATTACTGTATTTTCTCATATCTATGATGAGGAGGCATAGTGGGGTGCCCACCTAGTGTATGAGATGACATAGTAAGAGATCAGTCAGATGGTGGCAGTAGGCTGGGACTACCATGTTGATGTTACCAATGCTGGGTGTACTGATGCTTATCTTTCTCATCTTCTTCAGTATCCATTTCCTCTCTTTACAGCTCCTTATGAGATAAAACCTCACATTAAGGATGCTTTAGACTATGATCCTACTGGTGATGGACTTGTTAGAGGTAAGGGCAGAGCATATATATGTGGGAGAGATGGTAGGGGTGGTGGTGGGAGAGATGGAAAGTGCCAACCTGCAGACATAGGTCAGAGACATGGTCATGATGATAGGGGTTATGATGGTGATGACAGGGGTGATGGTGGTGTTGGTGCGGAGGGTAGATGCACTCATCTCAAGTTTGTACCTCCATGCATGGATCTAGTTCCATTACTTACAAGATAGCACCAGCAGCAACAATAGCGATCCTTAGGGTAGAGACCTAGTGGGGGAGGTGGACCTTTCAGAAAGGATCCTCTGAGAGATTCTGGCAAAGATACAGGCAGGGACAGAGATCCATTGTCACAGTGTTAGAGAGAGCATCTAAGGGCTTAGATTACTACATTGGAGACACTGATGGCAGATAGAGATAGGCAGCTAGATGTTATGAGATTAGAGAGGGATATTCAGGCACGCACAACCACACATTAGGGACATGTTATGCCCTGCATCCCCATCCCTACATTTTGTGTGCAAAATGTTGGGTCCCCTTTTTTTTTCTTCTTTTGTTTGTTTTGTTGTTTTTTCTTGCAGCTCTTGCCTTGTCTTTCTCCCTTTGTTTTCTTTCTCCAGGGTTTTCTTCCCCATTGTTGTGTTTTTTTTGGTTGGTTTCTCCTCTCCGAGACTCTGGTCCTAGAGGTTGTTCTTCATTGGGAGCCAGATTCCAAACTGTGGGATTCTTTGCCACGATGTTCTTAAGGTGATCGTCATGGGGAATCCCTGGGCCTGGGGTCTGGAGGTTTTCTTGTCCAGAGATTGCTAGAAGGAGGTGGATCACCTTTTTACCATGGGTATAAATAGAAGTTATCTATCAATTTCACATTTACCGTGATTAAAACACTTAAGCATTCAGAGTGATTACAGAGCGATTTGTAGAGAATTAATGATAATTAGTGCTTAACACTTCCATCCTTTTCGGGTGATTGTGAGTGCTTCGTAGTGGCAGGTTGTGATCATTTGGTAGCTGTAGCTATTGCAGAGCTTTCATGGTGACTCCTTTCCTCCACCTTTCAGCATTCTCAGGTTGGTGTCCCTTTTCCCACCAATTTTTCTTTTGTCTGGTGTTCCTTCTCCGTATTGTTTTTGTTTGTTGTCTTTCAGTTCTGTTGTTTCCTTTTTTTTGGTTTTTCCGCTCGTTGGTGGGTCAACTCTGCCAGAGGGTTGCCTGCCCTCTATGCAGGCGTGGTTGGCTTGTAGATAGTGTAGAAAGCTATATATATTTCATGCTTTGCCTAGTTTCCTAAGGATGTCATTCCACGGTGTAGATATGTGGATATTTGTGTATATTTGTTATATATCCTTCCAGTATCATGTATATATCCCTTAGCTCTTCATGTATATTTCATGTATATCCTTTCAGATAGTTTAGCAGGGTGGTTGAGTTGCCTGTGTTGCTGGTTTTCCGCTCGTAAATTTGTTTCAGGGAAGAAAACCACCTGTTTGAAACTCGGCTCTCGGTTGGTTTCAAACAAGTGGTTTTCTCTCTCCATTGTAAAACTAGCCAGGCCCTCATTTATGTCCCATGTGTGCAATTAATTCCATCCAAGTGGCCTTCACTTTTTGCACATTCAAACAGTTGGCTCTGCCATCATCGCCATAACTCCTATTTAATACCTATGCACGTGGCGCCCATGTGGGCTTGATGGTTTGCCTTTTTACACATCCTCACCAACGGTTACTTCTCTGGGCCCCAGGTCTCTTACCATCATCTATCCCATGTCTTTACCAAGCGCAATAAAAATTCCTAGACCTGGATTTTTAGTCAAATCTTATGTTCATGTAATGCGTGTGCTTTTCGGGATTTTTTGTGAATGAAACTAACTTTTTAGGAAAAGCAGTCATCACGGTGGTAAGATCTCCAGACCTCAGAGTATTTATTTGTTAATACCTTTTGATGGTCACTTTTCCTTGTAGGTTTTTAGAGTATGCTTCCCAAACATGTCTGAAGCTGCATCATCCTCTCCACCTGGAAGTCTAGAGCTACCTTCCGCGACGGCTACCAGGGCGGCGATAAAATCCAAAATGGAAAGGGCCCTAGAGAAATTACCCCTGACCATGAAGTTTGTGCAGGACAGTGTTATCATGGGCTCAAAGATCAAGTCCAAAGTTAAACTTATTACCGACACCAGCATCGAAACATGGCCAGAAATGCAGGCCTTAGTGAAAATCATGTACATCCAGTGACAGGCTAGAGATCAGCTGCCCATCAATGTTGGGGACTCGAGGATCCTTAGGGAGGCCTGTTTCCCATGCTCTATACAATCTCTGGAGCTTATCCTTATGCTGGCCGCCAATTACAACTCTTCTGTTTGGGCTGTTATGCTTGCAGCCGCAGAACCAATCAGGTACCCTACTCCCTTGGTATACCTTGACCCTGACACATTCCAGGAAGGTCTGGGGATCCCTCAATTCACTAAGGCTTCTGTGGTTACAAGGTCAGATGCTTTGGCCCAATTCACATAGTTGGAGGATGCCACCCGGATATACATGAACACTCACTGGCTCAAGGTTCCAAAGAGGGACCCTAAGAGGATGAAGATAGAAATTCCCAGGTCCAAGTTCAAAGAGAGCATTCAGATGGGAATGATAGTGTTGGCCCGTGTCTTTGGGCAGCCCTCTACCTAAGAATTCACTAAATGGATGTATTACTTCCTCCTCGGCATCTCCACCAAGGGAGGATACTTCGACTGGGCAGCCATAATTTCTAACCATGTCGACTCCCAGTTCCTTCAACTAGCTAGGAAGAAATTTTTTTACATGACTTCCTATGTTTTCTAGGCCCTGGCACAGCAGAGACCCTACACCCATGGGCTACTTACAGATGGCGTACTCAGGATGGGCCTGACACAAAAGGCACCGTGGGACCATTTCCCGCAGGTTCAATGGGAGGCCAACTTCCCTAGTTTTTGCCAGGTAAGCGATGTGTTCATTTACTATCACTTGCTCACAGCCACCCGGGACATAGGATACCGCCTATCCATAGAGGCAATAAATTTGGTCCAAAGTTATGGACACTACTACATGCAATTCCAACAACACACTTATATTAGGGTCATCGGCTTCTCCGGGAAACCCTACTTGTTGCCCAAACACTGTGGGGACAAGATCATGCTCTTGGAATACTGTAGGTAGATGATGGAGGTGCATGCACTCTTTTCCTTGAAGAAGATACCCAATATTCCATTCCCAATCATCTGTGGGAACTACTCATGCAGCCTAGCCACTGCAAAAGAGGCAGATAATGAACTAAAAAGCTACAACTTGGAAGAATTTTAATTGGCGCGAAAAAATTTTGATCCGCACGGCAAGATTGCAGCGGCACTTCCCCGGGCTTCAGAGCCCCATCGCTACCATATGGAGGATTTCTGGGAAGATTTCCAAGATGACATGGAGGTGCGAAGCCATCACTACATTAGGATGATGACAAGCATGATGGAAAGGTTGAAGCTCCGGAGTTTCCTGGAGGACTTCTCAGACGTCAGCCCCACTATCGATCCCTAGTACAAGGCAAAGGGGATCGATATAATGACCCTCCCACTGATAAATTGGGATTCCCAGGAAGGGCCTACAGTTGAGGACTTCACCCGAGAGGTGGTCAAGTGAAGTCATGCCTACTTCAAGAAGATGTGCCCCGAAAGTACCTGCCGAGCAGCCCAGCTAGCACCAAAGTTGACTCCGGGGGCCGGGATTTCTTCGTAGAGAGTGGATAAAGGAAAAGGAATAGATATGACCCCTCCTATGCAAGAAGTCCCCATAAAGGAATAAATAAAGCAGTCAGTGGAAGCCTCCCAACAAATAAGGGAGAAATTAATAACACGATTGGCCACTTCAGTACTCATGGCCGGGCCAATTTGTACCTCTTCCTCCCCGTCGCTGGCAGCCTTAATGGTGAAGGCAATGGGGGTGGATCCGACAGAAGCAACAATGATAAGGGATGTGGGGCCACCCTTGGTTACCTGAAGAAAGAAGAGGCTTAACCAAAATCCTAAGGCAGAGCCAGGGTTGGGCACGTCCCAGACCCCACAAGTAGAGATCCTCTCTTCTAGTTCCCCAGAGCTGGAAAAGGAAACAGAGCCTACCAACGTCCTGGCCAGTCCCTCTTCACAGGAGGAATTTGATGATGTCTTTGCAACTAACAAGTTTGAAAACCTGTAGGGGGACACCAGAAAAATGAAGGCAGAAGTCCCAGCTGCAAAACAAGAAGCTGCGGAACAAGAGCCTGCAAAGGAGTAGGAAAAATAGATAGAGGAAAGGGAGCCAGAGCTGGAGATTCCTCTGAGGCTCTAGAAATGCAAAGTCTGGGGGTGGACCAACAAAGGCAGGATGAACAAACAACATCTGCTGGGGGAACCAGACCTTTGGGAATAACCGTAACCCCAGCCACCACATTCCAAGCACCACTCCCGGGAGTGACCTTTAGGTAGGTAATTACCATAGCCCAAACTTTAAATCTCGGCCTAGTACCTCCCCTACTGCCAAAAGATGTGCCAATAGAAGAAGAAGCCCCAGCAGTAGAGGCCAAGCAACAAGAAGAGCAACATGAAGAGGAGATCCCCGAAGAAGCCAACAAAAGTCCAGACAAAGCAATAGATACAAAGGACAAGACTAAGGAGATGGATGTTGCCGAGGAAGATATTACTAATAAAGAAGAATACATAGAGAAAGGGACGGATGAGGCCCACACCACTGAGGAGCAGCAGCCATAGGACACCAGGGAAGAACCAAGAGAATAGACTCTAGCAGAAAAGCCACCCCTACCACCTTAATGGTTAGTAGAGAAAAGAAAAAGAAAAGCTTCATCTACTCCTGGAGCTCCTCTCTCCCTGGCCAAAATGATGGCTCAAGTTTAGGCCCCACCGAAGGCCAAGAAATCCTAGACGGTTCATAATCATCAAACCAGGCTAGGCAGAGAAATAATTGCCATTGTGGCGACACCTCCCCCAGGGGCAGAGGAAGCAACCATAGAACTCAGAGATTACAGCATTGTAAAGGTATCACTGGGAAAAAGGGGAAAACAAGGTGAGGTGGACTTGCTAAAGGAGGCAGCTAGGGCAGTGGAGGCCTGTTATGAAAAAGAGGCCCAAAGGCTCAAGATAGAAAAGGTGAAAAATGAAAACTTTATGGGGTTGCTTACTGAGCTAGCTCGACCTATCAACGCTGCTCCTCTAGAGGCTTCCACATCTGAAGATTTACCACAAAGCGACATAGACTCCCTGCGAACAATGATGAAGAAGGCCCAGGCAATCGACGAGTGGGTCACCCTGTAAATAGGAAACACCTGGCATTTCCTAGTATCCACCCTCCCAGACTTGTATATGGCCCGACATGTTCTACACCAGGCAGAGACTCTTATTGACCTATGGGAGGGTGATATCGAAAATTATCAAGCATGGAAGGTAGAGCTTGAAGAAATCCTCAGCCTAGGAGAAGAAATGATTTTTGAATCTAGAATTCTGGGGGATGAATCATTTGATTTTGTGAGGACCCAACACTCCAGACTTGACCTGAAATTGGAGGTAACTAAGCAACTAGTAGGGACTCTACAAGATAAAGTCAATGTAGTAAAATATTCTTTCAATTTATACAAGTCTTTTGTAGCAAAGACTTCTGGGGCTGACCCCCTCAGTACAGATACATGCACGCTAGAGGATTCAGTTTTGAGGAGTTTTGATGAAATGATGAAGTCTCGATATCAGTCCCCAGAGGGGATAGATGGTGCTTAAAAGACAAAATTAACTCGTATGGTACTTAGTGGTCACGACGCGGAAAAAATGGCTGATGAATTTAAGGAGAATATTCCAAACCTAGGGGAACAAATTGAGGTGGCTAAGTACCGAAGGGTCGGCCTGAAGGATATCGACGAAGATGGCATCTCCCGCCTCCTCCAAGATTTCAATGATAATAAACAATGTTGAGCTTTCTTTGGAAGCCAGAGAAAACTCAAACATTGGGTATTCTTTATTCTTTTGAGAATGTAAGTTCCTGAATCCTAGAGTTTTAGATCCCAAATTTTGTATTCTTTCAAGTGATCCGTGTCCCGATCCCTGAGGCCAACCGGTCACTTTCAGGAGCGATTAGTAAAGGCTATCAGAAGGTAGTTGGCTACATCAAGGGGGTGTCGACTCAATAGTTGGTTTTCTGACAGGGTGGTCTTCTTGAGGCACCATTTAGAGGTACACCTTGTGCATTGGAGATAGGGTGCCGCATTTCCTATTTATGAGGCATGTATCCTCGATCCCTGGGGGACCTACTTTCTTCCTTCTCCTTCTTGGCTCTCTTCTTGAGACTGATTCTTCTACTGTATATTCTTGTCTCATTCTTCTGGCATGTCAGGCCTATTCCATCTCAAGGTCTTTTGTAGGGTGGCACAGCTAGTACCAGCCCCCAGATAATGTATTTTATTAAAACATGATGTAAAATAGGGTTAGGGTTAGAAGAGAATGTGTATAAATAGCCAGACTAGCCCATTTCCAAGGGTCGACAAAATTGATGATTTTGTTGTCCACAGTAATAGAAAGGTGATTTCTCATTCTAGTTGCAGAGCTCAATGCTCCATTGTTCTATTTAGTTAGACGCTCCCCTGGAGCCATCATTATATCACGCACTAGGGCTTGCTGGAAGAGACATTAATGAAGAAGGGCAAATTTTTTACAATGATGTTGTTGGCATTCATGCTTCTGAGTTAATGGTATTTTATGTTTCATGTTCTTTATGTCTTCTACTCTGATATGTCAAATAGATTAACGACCTCTTTTCCCTCGCTACTGATAAAATACTAGCTGATGGTTGTGTATTTCTTCGGTATTTAGTGTAGTATATCAGAGTATTATTGATGTCTTAAACGTTTACACATGACTATAGTTAGATGAAGTGTTTCTAACCCTACAGAATCTTTTTCATTTTATTTGCTAAGTGTAATAGGCTAGGGGAAACCTTACCTCATTGAATCTCTGGGGAGAACGAGTTGAAGAAACCAGCTATCCCCCTCAAAAATAGTCACTTCTCCCAACTGAGCCCCGCACCATCATGACTCGACACCCAGGTGCTTGAAGGCCCAGGGAATATAACTTCCTCGGATAACCTTTACAGGCGGAGTTGGTCGGTACCTCCGATACCCGGTGACAACTTATGACTGTTGGCAGACCCGGTCAGCAAAACCCCGTCAACAAAAACTGGCACTAGAAGGAGGGAATGAATTCATCCCCCTCCTGAGATTCTAATTTTACACCTCCTGAGGGTTCCCCGAGTTATAGTTTTAGGAGTCAAGCCTTCAGTAGGATTGGGTCTTTCTCCCCAGTGAAATTTGAAAGAATCCTTAGGTGTGCCCTGAATCCCGGAAGGTTTGTCGAACTTGATCCTCCTGCTCGAAAGAAATGGACCTCAAAAATCACACCAGCTACTATTGTCTAGGGGTCTAGCATACCTTAGAATACCCAAACTTATCAGGCAATCCTAGGAATTAGTGCCCAAACTACCCAAAATCCAGTTCCCCGAATGGCCGCATATTTTAGAAATACTGGGTCCCCAATGGGAACTTTTTTGAGTGCAATCAATGACTTACCCTCCCACCTAGAGAAGATCTGCCCACGATATGAGCACTTAGGCTCATAGACCGCGAAAGAGCATTTATAGGCATATAAGGATGCCATGAACCGACACCGGATCTAGCATGAAGATGTTGTGACTCAGATGTTTCCCCTATCTTTAGGGCAAGGTGAGTTAAACTGGTACCTTAACCTTCCTGCCAACTCCATAAATAGCTGGCAAGACATGGAGGATGCATTCCTAGCTGCCTTTTGCATACATGTGGACCCAGCCTGGTCCCATAGCCAGTTCATCTCCATTAGGAAGGAACCCAATGAACCTCTTGCAGCATTCAACCATCGGTTCTAGCACGCCTTGAAGTGGTGCACGGGCCCTTTTATTTCATCCCCAGAAGTAACCATATAGACCTACCTTAATGCGATGGACCCCTTCATCGCCACTCTCCTTTGGAGAACAACCACCACAGGCGACCGGGACACTTTGGAAAAATTTTACAACCTAGCTTTAGAACTATCCCGTGATCTCAATAAATCCCTGGGTGAGATTGGGCAGAGTACGCCCTTCAACATGATCCCCGACGGAACCGCGTATGCTGGGGGGTATAACCCCAATCTGGTGATGGGTGCCCCCTTGATGGCAATGAATCCTCTGCCACCCCTGATAGACCAGCAGGCTCGGTATGTTTACCCAACACAGACCCAGGCGGTACCAGGTCTGGAAATTTTCCCTTGGAATCAGCCGTAGCAGGCACAACAGTCTCAGATGCAATTGTCTAGAGTGCCCTTTTTTCAATCATCCACGACTGAAAGATTGCCACCCTCGACTCTGGCTAATACTGCTACCTTCTCGGGAAACCAACAACAACAACCATTACATTGTGATGCCAACACTTAGTTGACCGCTGAGGTTGAATCCCTCGGGTGAATGCTATCTACCTTGACTGTGGACATGGGCCAACTAAAGGTGGGGTCCTATACACCCCAGAATGCAAATCCCCAAGGGGGAAAATTTTTTTCCAACCAAAAAATAAACAACGCTAGAGGAAGAAACTTCAACAACGGGCCTAGGCCCAATCAACAATAATGAAATAATAACACGAACACTGGAGGCCCACCTCTGAACTAAAATGCCAACCAAAATGGTGCTGGACCATCACATTTCACACTAGTTGCAGACTTCCAGCCCATGACTAATTGGTGTAGATTGCATGACACAGGTTCACACAATGAGGTAAATTGTGCCACATTGGAAAAGGTCATCATGATCTCCCAGCTAGATAGACAGCAGTCACATGATACCACCCCTCCAGAGCCTCCTGTTCAAGAGCCAACCCATAGTGCCTTCACCTATGACACCATCTTCTTCAGAACTTTCAGGGAGGATAAAGAGTAATCCAAATTGTAGGGATTATTTGATGAATCTATCCCGCCCTTTGAGGCCAATGCCTTTACCAACCCGCAGACTCCATATAATACTCAAAGTCAGGTTGGTAAAGGACCAGCTTACATGCCCATGCCTCCTATCAAAGACACCCCTCCTCCCCGAAATAACATGACTGACCGACCCGCTCCTCCAAAGGGTCCTAGCTCTAACCAAGCAAAAGACCTAGCCGAGGAAAATCACCAGTTCCCGAGAGGAAGATTCGATATTACAAAGGAATTAGAAAAGACCACCACCTCCATGACCTTAATGGAGGTCTTGCTGAACTGTCTCGAGTAGAAGAAGTCTCTTCTAAACCTCTTGGGGAACCCAGAAGCCGTCAGCCGCCCGCCCAAGACTGTCTCGTTCAAAGATGCTAATGCGGCCATCTTTTGGGGGAACAATGAGGACCCTCCCTTCCTACAAGGCCTGAATATCCAAGGCAAAAATATACACAATTGCTTAGTAGACTCCAGAGCTTCAGGTAACATCATGCCCTTGTCCATTTGTCATAAGCTCAAATTCCATCCCACCCCATCTAATGGTGTAGTGATCCAGCTAGATAAGACTACCGTAAAAATGGTGGGGGAATTGAAGAACATCTGGATACAGCTTATCTAGGACCCCAGGATAGCCAGCATAATTGACATCCAAGTGGTGGACATCCCAGAGACTTACATGATGTTATTAAGTCAGAATTGGTCTGAGTCCTTGGATGGATACTTTTCAACCAACTTCACCCATTTATGGCTTCCCTGGGAAGGAGAATCAAATAACATCTGGGTTGAAAGAGAACCCCGGATGAAACAGGCCCTTACCGAGGTTGGGAGGGTCAATGAGGTCTTCTTCTCTGAGACTTTCCTGGGGGTGTACCGACCCTTTAAAATTTTAACATTTGATTTCATCCCCGGAGAGGATCCCATAGTGCTGCAGAGAGCCCAGGACCTAGAAGAAAAGATGAGAGTTGAGATTGACTCTCAAGGTGCCACAACAACCCTTGCTACACTCCTATCTGGCACTTGGTGCCGAGTACACTATTAGAAACATTCAAAGCTTGAGTGTGGGCCCTGCCTTTCAGTTGCTAACTGACACCTCAATACCTTCCAGAATAAAGAACATATACCTGATTCCCCAGACCCCAGTGTTCCTACGGGATGTGCTCCTCTGGTGCCGTCTCCTTGGGAATCCCAAATCCAAACACCTCTGAAGGTAAACTCCACCTCCACACCAGTAGTTTGGGAGGGAACCCCTAAGTCTCCCAATAGCGATCGAAAGGCTACTCTCCCTCCCCAGCCCAAAATTATGAATAATGACTTATGGACCCTCAAGTTTGATGGGTCCCGATCCAAACAAGGCTACGGGGCTGGGGTAGAACTAATCAACCTGCGAGGGAAATCCTTTCTCGCGTCCTATAGACTGTAATTCAACTATACAAATAATGTCATAGAGTACAAGGCTTTGGTCCTTGGACTCTTATTTGCATTAAGGAAAGGTGTCACCCGCCTCCGGGCTCTGGGTGATTTAGAGTTGATTGTTAAACAACTCTGGAGTCAATACACATGCCACGACACAAGGCTGGCTACATACCGCAATCGGGCTTGGATTCTTATTGACGATTTCAATGCCTTCAGCATTGACCTCATTCCCCGATGATGAAACTATGTCTCAGATGCCCTCGCTGTTTCTGCCAGCACACTTGAGCCAATGGCTGGCTTACGACTCTAGAGATTTACAGTTGAGATGGTCCCCACCCCGTCCATTCCAGACAACGTCACCCACTTTCAGGTTTTTGAGGACAATCAGCATATCTTGGCCTTCATGGTGAATGTTGGCATCTTTGAAAACTAGATAGTGGAAGAACAAGACCATGATGATACTGGGCAGGGTGACAAAGATGATGGGATCATGGACCTACCTACTAACACCATCCTGAAGGGGATGGTTGTGCTAGAATGAATCTTCAACTCGGACCCTCAGGCCCGGGAGAAGGTGTCATCCTCCTTCAAGGGAGGAAAGTTTGAAAAGGTTAACATCAGCCAGCCCTGTGAGGAAAAGATGATTCACATTGGTACCTCCTGTTCCCCTGAGGAGAAGGAGAATATTCTCGTGGTTCTCTGAGAATACATCGATGTAATTGCATGGGGTTATGAAGACTTGAAAACATATGACACATCCATTATGACTCACACTATTCCCCTGAAGCCCGATGCTAAACCCTTTCAGCAAAAGCAATGAGCGGTCAACCCCCTGATTGACCCTCTGATTCATAAAGAGGTAGGAAAACTGCTGTCAGCCTGGATAATCTTTCCAATCTGGCACACTACATGGGTTTCCAATCTAGTCCCTGTGAGAAAGAAGAATGGTGAGATCCGCCTTTGCGTGGATTTTTGAAACTTGAATAAGGCCTCCAAGAAGGATAATCACCCTCTCCCTTCGTTGGATGAGGTGTTACAGATAGTGAATGGATCCCAGATGATGTCATTCTTGGATGGATACTCTAGATATTACCAGGTCATGGTTAAGTATGAAGACAGGGAGAAAATGACGTTTACCACCAAGTGGAGAACACTCACATATAGGAGAATGCCCTTTGGTCTAATTAATGTAGGGGCTACATTTCAAAAGGCCATGGATATTGCGTTCAAGGGCCTTGTGAATTGGTGTATAATCATCTATATGGATGACTTGACCATCTTTTTCTGAGACAGGCGTGACCATTCTGCCCATCTCGCTCAGATCTATGAGAGATGTCACTGGTATGGAATATCCCTCAACCCCAAGAAGTGCATATTTGGGGTCAATAAGGGGAAGTTGCTTGGGTATATCACCTCTAAGAAGGGCATATCCATCGACCCTAAGAGAGTCAAAGCATTTCTAAACTTACAAATGCCTGGCAACAAGAAAGAGATGCGATCCTTCTTTGGAAAGATCAAATTCATCCGGTGGTTCATCATAGGATTCACAAAAATAGTCAAACCTCTCAATGAGATGATGAAGAAGGATACCAAGATTGAGTGGAGTCCTGAAGCAAAGCGGGCATTCACCCAAATCAAACAGACAATAATAGAATCACCTGTCCTGGCTAGTCTAGACTATTCCCTTCCATTTTACATTTACTCCTTTGCTTCACCACATTCTACCATAGTAGTGTTGACTCAAAAGGTTGAAGGGAAAGAGAGACCAATAGCTTTCATGAGCTTCCCCTTCAAGAACGCCGAAGTCCGAAATTCATCACTAGAAAAATAGGCCTTTGCTCTAGTTCACACCGTGAAGAAATTTCAGCATTATATTCTCTAGAGAAAGGTACATGCTATCAATCTGGACCAGGCTGTCAAGTATTTGCTGATGCAGAGTGAATTGGGTGAAAGACAGGGAAAATGAATGGCCATCCTCTAGGAATATGACTTAAAAATGCACCCCATGAAGATAGTCCGAGGCCAAGGACTAAGTCGAGTGATGGCAGAAGAGACTCCACGCATAGAATGTCAGGCTTACACAGTGGAGTCTATCACCCAAGACCCGTGGTATACCGATTTGGTATATTTGTTACTAAATAATAAATTCTTGAAGGGATTACCTCCTAATAAATGTCGCACCTTGCAGATGAAAAGCACCCACTTCATGATCAAAAACTCCATGCTCTACCATAGAAACTACAAAGGAGTGTACCTCTGGTGCATCGACAGAGACCAAGCTATAAAGGTGATTAATGAATTCTACGGGCAGTTTGGAACCGGGCATGGATCAACCGATGCCACTACCCATCAAATCCTTCAGGCTAGATACTATTGGCCCTGTATATTCAAGGATGTTTACACTCATGTTAGGAAATGCCACACTTGCCAAATTGTGGCGCATTGTGAGCGTAACCTGGCTATGCCTTTACAACCAGTCTATGAGGCTAGGCCCTTCACCCAGTGGGCATTTGACTTCATCAGGGAAATCAACCCCAACTCGTCTGCCAATCACTGATATATTCTCACTGCTATTGATTATTGCACTCGGTGGTCTGAGGTCATACCGTGCAAAAACAACACGGTAGATGTAGTTATCAAATTCCTAGAAGAAAACATTGTCACAAGGTTTGGAATGCCCTCTGCTTTGGTGTGTGATAATGGTCTGGTGTTTTCTTTGGCACAGTTACTCGAATGGACCTACAACCGGAGGATCACTTTGAAATTTTCCAGCAACTATTATCCCCAGGGGAATGGCGTTGCTAAATCAACAAATAAAAATCTACTTGAAGTGATCAAACACCTGCTAGAATAGAATCCCTGGGATTGACATCAAAAGTTAAAATTCACCCTTTGGGTAGATTGAATTTGTGTCAAGGCCACCCTGGGAACATCCCCGTTCCATCTGATTTACAGCCAGAACCTGGTATTCCTGGTTAACTTACAGATCCCAGTTTTACAGTTTATGCAGGAATTTAGCAATAGGGACAACATCATGGAGGTTCAGCTCTTAAATTTGGTGTGAATGGAAGAACAACAAGACATGGCCCTTGAACATTTCACACGTCATCAAGTAGTGGTAAAATGATGGTTTGACAGAAGAGCCCAATACAAAGCTTTTCAGATTTTGGATCTGGTCCTGTTGTGGGACAAGGCCCGAGAAAAGAAAGGAAAGGATACCGAGTTCCAACGGCTCTGGCTCAGACCATACCTAATCTCAAAAATATGTGGGGCAAATACTTACAGCCTTAACACCCTGACTGGTGAACCTATCTCATTGCTCGTTAATGGACAGTTTCTCAAACACTACTTTGAATAGGGTAAGTTTGTCCAAAGTTGTATTTTATGTAAAGCCTTCCGCTTGTAAATATTTCTCCTGGGTGCCTCGCTGCGAGGTACTGTGTCGTGTAAATAGCCTTGTCGGCTGCCCTTTAGGGTAGTCCTCTTTTGGTGTTTTTGTTTTCATTTTTTTTGGTTTCCTTCCTAGTTCCTAGCGTTTTGTTTTGTCTTGTAGGAATCGGAATGCTTCGCATAAACTCTGGTTTCCAGTACGATGTTTGCGGCATGGTGAATTTTGGAATCTATCTTTAGCATAGTGAAGCTGACCCGGTCTCCAGGGTTGTTTCACAGGATGTGACACATTTTGAGTAATCTCCATCGGGTGTTGTCTCCGGGAGTCTGGCAATCAGTAAACACAAGTAATATAAGGAACCAGTAATCAGACACACTGAGGGTAGATCAGTTGTACTAGTTGGTTGACCCAGGTCTGAAACTTTAAGGAATTATTTCCAGGTCTAGAGTTTTATCCCCTCTTCAAACATCTAAGTATAGATGGATAGGTGAAAGAAGTACTGCCATTGAAATTAGCTAAGCTTAAGTTTAATGGTGAAAGAAGTACTGCCTTCCCATCTAGGAACAAACAAAATAATAAGAAGGGAAAGCGGGAAGCAACTCCAGTCTCTGGGAGAAACAAGCAAATTGATGACTGGTTTGATGTAATTTGTGCCTCTTCTCTACTCCTCCCAAAGGTCATCAGCTTGATTTCCTTCCAAAGCACACATGACACCACTGATGAAGGGCTACAGACTAGACCCCGTGTGGTTGGATTCTCTCAGATATGTTACTCTTTTCCTGTTAGATGTCTTGGACAGTGGCTTGTTCAGTTTTGCTAACTAGAGGTTCTGTAGTTCTCAAATGCGCTAAGGAATTTATCCCACATAGTCACCATTTGTTGTGCTCTAAATCCTCGTCCGTACATATTATGTGCAAAATGTTGGGTCCCCCTTTATTTTCTTCTTTTGTTTGTTTTGTTATTTTTGCTTGCGGATCTTACCTTGTCTTTCTCCCTTTGTTTTCTTTCTTCAGGGTTTTCTTCCCCATTGTTGTGTTTTTTTTGGTTGGTTTCTTGTCTCCGAGACTCTGGTCCTGGAGGTTGTTCTTCGTTGGGAGCCGAATTCTGGACTCTGAGATTCTTTGTCACGATGTTCTTAAGGTGATCTTCGTGGGGAATCCCCGGGCCTAGGGTTCGGAGGTTTGCTTGTCTGGAGATTATCGGAAGGAGGTGGATCGCCTTTTTACCACGGGTATAAATAGAATTTTTCTATCACTTTCACATTTACCATGATTAAAACACTCAAGCATTCAGAGCAATTACAGAGCAATTTGCAGAGAATTAACGATAATCAGTGCTCAACACTTCCATCCTTTTCGGGCAATTATGAGTGCTTCATAGTGGTGGGTTGTGATCATTTGGCAGCTGTAGCTATTGCAGAGATTTTGTGGTGACTCCTTTCCTCCACCTTTCAGCATTCTCAGGTTGGTGTCCCTTTTCCCGCCAATTTTTCTTTTGTCTGGTGTTCCTTCTCTGTCTTATTTTTGTTTGTTGTCTTTCAGTTCTGTTGTTTCATTTTTTCTAGTTTTTCCACCCATTGGTGGGTCGGCTCTGCCAGAGGGTTTCTCGCCTTCTACGCAGGTGTGGTTGGCTTGTAGATAGTGTAGAAAGCTATATATATTTCATGCTTTTCCTAGTTTCCTGCGGATGTCATTCCATGGTGTAGATATGTGCACATTCATGTATATTTTTTGTATATCCTTCCATTCTTGTATATATGTCCCTTGGCTCTTCATGTATATTTCATATATATCCTTCTAGATAGTTTAGCAGGGTGGTCGAGTTGCCTGTGTCATTGGTTTTCCGCTCGTAAATTCATTTCAGGGTAGAAAACCACCTGTTAGAAACTCAGCTCTTGGCTGGTTTCAAACAGGAGATTTTCTCTCTCCTCTATAAAACTAGCTAGGCCCTCATTTATGTCCCATATGTGCAATTAATTCCATCCAAGTGGCCTTCACTTTTTGCGTGTTCAAATAGTTGGCTCCACCGTCATCGCCATAACTCCTATTTAATACCTATGCACGTGGCGCCCACGTGGGCTTGATGGTTTGCCCTTTTACACATCCTCACCAATGGTTACTTCTCTAGGCCCTGGGTCTCTTACCATCATCTATCTTGTGTCTTTACCAAGCGTAATAAAAATTCCCAAACCTGGCTATTCAGTCAAATCTTAAGTTCATGTAATGCGTGTGCTTTTCAAGATTTTTTGTGAATGAAACTAACTTTTTAGGAAAAGCAGGCATCACGGTGGTAAGATCTCCGGACCCTAGAGTATTTATTTGTTAATACATTCTGACGGTCACTTTGCCTTGCAGGTTTTCAGAGTACGCTTCCCAAACATGTCTGAAGCATCGGCATCCTCTCCACCCAGAAGTCCATAGCTACCTTTCGTGACGACTACCAGGGTGGCGGTAAAATCCAAAATGGAAAGGGCCCTAGAGAAATTTCCCCTAACCATGAAGTTTGTGCAGGATAGTGTTATCATGGGCTCAAAGATCGAGTCCAAAGTTTAACTTATTACCGACACCAGCATCGAAACATGGCCAGAAATGCAGGCCTTAGTAAAAATCATGTACATCCAGTGATAGGATGGAGATCAGCTGGCCATCAATGTCAGGGACTCTAGAATTCTTAGGGCAGCCTGTTTCTCATGCTCTGTACAATCTCTGGAGCTTATCCTAATGCTGGCCACCAATTACAACTCTTCTGTTTGGGTTGTTATGTTCGCAGTCGCAGAACCAACCGGGTACCCTACTCCCCTGGTATCCCTCGACCCTGACACATTCCAGGCGATTCTGGGGATCCCTCAATTCACCAAGTCTTCTTTGGTTACAAGGTCAGATGCCTTGGCCCAATTCACACAGTTGGAGGATGCCACCTAGATATACATGAACACTCACTGGCTCAAGGTTCCAAAGAGGGACCCTAAGAGGATGAAGATAGAAATTCTCAGGTCTGAGTTCAAAGAGAGAATTCAGATGGGAATGATAGCATTGGCCTGAGTCTTTGGGCAGCCCTTTACCCAAGAATTCACTAAATGGATGTATTACTTCCTCCTCAGCATCTCTTCCAAGGGAGGATACTTCGACTAGGCAGCCATAATTTCTAACCATGTTGACTCCCAATTCCTTCAACTAGCTAGGAAGAAGAAATTTTACATGACTTTCTATGTTTTCTGGGCCCTGGCACAGCAGAGACCCCACGCCCATGGGCTACTTACAAACGGTGTGCTTGGGATGGGCCTGGGACAAAAGGCACCATGGAACCATTTACCGCAGGTTCAATGGGAGGCTAGCTTCCCCAATTTTTGCTGGGTAAATGATGCGTTCATTTACTATCACCTGCTCACACCCACCTGGGACACAGGATACTACCTATCCATAGAAGTGATGAATTTGGTCCAAAGTTATGGACACTGCTACATCCAATTCTAACAACACACTTATATGAGGGTCACTGACTTCTCCAAAAAACCCTACTTGTTGCCCAAACACTATAGGGACAAGATCGTGCTCTTGGAATACTGCAGGCAGATGATGGAGGTGCATGCACTCTTTGCCTTGAAGAAGATACCCAATATTCCATTCCCAATCATCTATGGGAACTACTCATGTAGCCTGGCCACCGCAAAAAAGGTGAATAACAAACTAAAAATCTACAACTTGGAAGAATTTTACTTGGCGCGGAAAAATTTTGATCCGCACGACAAGATTGCAGCGGCACTTCCCTGGGCTTCAGAGCGCCATCACTACCATATAGAGGATTTCTGGGAAGATTTCCAAGATGACGTGGAGGTGCAGAGTCGGCACTATGTCAGGATGACAATAGGCATGATGGAAAGGTTGAAGCTCTAGAGGTTCTGGGAGGACTTATCAGATGCCAGCCCCACTATCGATCCCTAGTACAAGGCAAAGGGGATCGATACAATGACCCTCCCACCGATAAATTGGGGTTCCCCGGAAGGGACTACAATTGAGGACTTCACCTGAGAGGTGGTCGAGTGAAGTCATGCCTACTTCAAGAAGGTGTGCCCCAGAAGTACCCGCCGAGCAGCCCAGCCAGCACCAAAGTTGACTCCAGGGACCGGGACTTCTTAGCAGAGAGTGGATAAAGGAAAAGGAATAGATACAACCCCTCCTACACAAGAATTCCCCATAAAGGAACAAATAAAGTATTCAGTGGCAGCCTCCCAACAAATAAGGGAGAAATTAATAACACAGCTGGCCACTCTAGTACTCATGGATGGGCCAATTTGTCCCTCTTTGTCGCCGTCGCTGGCAGCCTTAATGGTGAAGGCAACGGGGGTGGATCCGATAGAAGCAACAGTGATAAGGGATGCGGGGCCACCATTGGTTACCCAAAGAAAGAAGAGGCTTAACCAAAAGCCTAAGGCAGAGCCGAGGTTGGGTATGTCCCAGACCCCACAAGTAGAGATCCTCTCTTCCAGTTCCCCAGAGCCAGAAAAGGAAACAGAGCCTGCTGAAGTCCCGGCCAGTTCCCCTTCACAGGAGGAATTTGATGATGTCTTTGCAACCGATGAGTTTGAAAACCTGTAGGGGACACCAGACAAACGAAGACAGAAGTTCCAGCTACAGAACAAGAAGCTGCAGAATAAGAGCCTGCACAGGAGCAGGAAAAACAGATAGAGGAAAGGGAGCTAGAGCCAAAGATTGCCTCCGAGGCTCTAGAAATGCAGAGTCCTGGGGTGGACCAACAAAGGCAGGATGAAAAAATGGCATCTTCTGGGGGAACCAGACTTTTGGGAATAACTGTAACCCCAGCCACCACATTCCAAGTGCCACTCTTGGGAGTGACCTTTGGGCAGGTAATTACCATGGCCCAAAATTTAAATCTTGGCCTAGTACCTCCCCTACTGCCAAAGGATGTGCTGACAGAAGAAGAAGCCCTGGCAATAGAGGCCAAGCAATAAGAAGAGCAACACGAAGAGGAGATCCCTGAAGAAGCCAACAAAAGTCCAGACAAAGCAATAGATACAGAGGACAAGGCTGAGGAGATGGATGTTGCCAAGGAAGATATTACTAATAAAGAAGAAGACACAGGGAAAGGGATGGATGAGGCCCACACCACTAAGGAGCAGTAGCCGCAGGACACCAGGGAAGAACCAAGAGAACAGACTCTGGTAGAAAATCCACCCTTGCTGCCTCAGTGGTTAGTAAAGAGCAGAAAAAGAAAAGCTCTGTCCACTCCTGGAACTCCTCTCTCCCTGGCCAAAATGATGGCTCAGGTCCAAGCCCCACCGAAGGCCAAGAAAGCTCGAATGGTTCATACTCTTCGAACCAGGCCGAGTGGAGAAATAGTTGCCATTATGGCGACACCTCCTCTAGGCACAGAGGAAGAAACCATAGAACCCAAAGATTACATCATTGCAGAGGTATCGCTGGAAAAAAGGGGAAAACAAGGCAAGGTGGACTTGCTAAAGGAGGCAGCTAGGGCAGTGGGGGCCCGTTATGAAAAGAGGCCCAAAGGGTCAAGATAGAAAAGGTAAAAAACAAAAACCTTATGGGGTTGCTAACTGAGCTAGCTTGACCTATCAATGCCGCTCCTCTGGAGGCTTCCACATATGAAGATTTACCGCAGAGCGACATAGACTCCCTGTGAACAATGAAGAAGAAGGCCCAGGCAATCGACAAGTGGGTCACCCTGCAAATAGGAAACACCCAGCGTTTCCTAGTATCCAACCTCCCAGACTTATATACAGCCCGACATGTTCTACACCAGGCGGAGTCTCTTATTGACCTGTGGGAGGGTGATATCAGAAATTATCAAGCATGGAAGGTAGAGCTTGAAGAACTCCTTGGCCTGGGAGAGGAAATGATTTTTGAATCTGGAGTTCTAGGGGATGAATCATTTGATTTTGTGAGGACCCAACACTCCAGACTTGACCTCACATTGGAGGTAACCAAGCAAATGGTAGGGACTCTATAAGATAAATTCAATGTAGTAAAATATTCTTTCAATTTATACAAGTCTTTTGTAGCAAAGACTTTCGGGGCTGACCCCCTCAGTATAGATACATGCACGCTAGAGGATTCAATTTTGGAGAGTTTTGATCAAATGATGAAGTCCCGATATCAGTCCCCAGAGGGGATAGATGGTTCTCAAATGATGAAATTAACTCGTATGGTGCTTAGTGGTCATGATACAGAAAAAATGGCCGATGAATTTAAGGAGAATATTCCAGACCTAGGGGAACAAATTGAGGTGGCTAAGTACCGAAGGGCCAGCTTGAAGGATATCGACGAAGATGGCATCTGTCACCTCCTCCAGGATTTCAATGACAATAAACAACCTTGAGCTTTCTCTGGAGGCTGGAGAAAACACAAACATTGGGTATTCTTTATTCTTTTGGGAACGTAAGTTCTCGGATCCCGAAGTCTCAGATCCCAAATTTTGTATTCTTTCAAGTGGTTTGTGTCCTAGTCCCCGAGGTTGACCAGTCACTTTTAGGAGTGGTTAATAAAGGCTGTCAGAAGGTAGTTGGCTACATCAAGGGGGTGTTGACTCAATAGTTGGTTTTCTGACAGGGTGGTCTTCTCGAGGCATTGTTCAGAGGTACACCTTGCACATTGGAGATAGGGTGCCACATTTCCTATTTATGAGGCATGTAGCCTTGATCCCCCGGGGACCTACTTTCTTCCTTCTCCTTCTTTGCTCTCTTCTCAAGACCGATTCTTCTACTGTATATTCTTGTCTCATTCTTCTAACATGTCAGGCCTATTCCGTCTCAAGGTCTTTTGTAGGGTGGCACAGGTAGTACCAACCCCCAGATAATGTATTTTATTAAAACATGATGTAAAATAGGGTTAGGGTTAGAAGAGAATGTGTATAAATAGCCAGACCGGCCCATTTCCAAGGGTCAGAAAAATTGATGATTTTGTTGTCCATAGTAATAGAAAGGTAATTTCTCATTCTAGTTGCAGAGCTCAATGCTCCATTGTTCTATTTAGTTAGACGCTCCCCTAGAGCCATCATTGTATCATGCACCAGTGCTTGCTGGAAGAGACATTAATGAAGAAGGGAGAATTCTTTACAATGATGTTGTTGGCATTCATGCTTCTGAGTTAATGGTATTTTATGTTTCATGTTCTTTATGTCTTCTACTCTGATATGTCAAATAGATTAATGACCTCTTTTCCCTTGCTACTGATAAAATACTAGCTGATGGTTGTGTATTTCTTCGGTATTTAGTGTAGTATATCAGAGTATTATTGATATCCTAAATGTTTAAACATGACTATAGTTAGATGAAGTGTTTCTAACCCTATAGGATCTTTTTCATTTTATTTGCTAAGTGTAATAGGCTAGGGGAAACCTTACCTCATTGAATCTCTGGAGAGAACGAGTTGAAGAATTCAGCTATCCCCCTCGAAAATAGTCACTTCTCCCAACCAAGCCCCGCACCATCGTGAGCCGACACCCAAGTGCTTGAAAGCTTGGGGAATCTAACTTCCCTAGATAACCTTTGCAGGCGGAGTTGGCCGGTACCTCTAGTACCCGGTGACAACTTATGACTGTTGGCGGACCCGGTCAGCAAAACCCCATCAACAGGACATAGAGTAGCTTATTATTTTTCTTTGTATTGTGTTGCAGTTCCACAACCTTAGAGAACACCCTTGTATTAAACTATAGCACATCATTCAGAGGGAGTTATGCCTCTACTAGCTCCTCACCCATGAGCAGATGCACCACCTCCTCCTCCTGATTAGGGAGAGGGTGGTATTCAGACATGAATTTTGTGATTATTTGTAAAAGATTTGTATATGGATCCTTCTATGATCACATTTGTAATTCAGCCATTTGGTACCTTTGTATATGTTTTATCATGATATTGCTGATACTATTGTAGACATTTCCACATTTTTGATATGATATTCACTGATATATATAAGATGACATCTTCTAATTCTGATATGCTCATTGGTTCTCTTTTTGATGTATGTGATAGATGATTAGATTGATTCACCCTTGATGATGTACTTGGTCTTTATGATGATTTGGAATAGATTCATGTGATGAAATCATTTATGCTCTTTGATTATTATTGATATATAGTGTGTTAGATGATTCTATATGGATATGCAGATGTATGTTTTTGAGATTTTCTTTATGCAAATATATGTATGGATGCACTTAGGATGTAAAAATGCAATAATTGAATTCTTTATTTTTGTATTTTATCTTTTCCCATTATGAATGCAAAATGAATGGAATGAATATGAAAAGACATGAATATATCAGTAACATAGATTAAGTAGTCAAACTTGAATTTTTAATGAACCAGGAAATCATTTTGAGCTCAAGTCCTTATGCTGTGAAAATGAATCGTGCAATCTTAAATGCAACTAAATACAAACTTCTAGGACTGTCACTAATCTTTTTGCATTTTAGCATATTATCATCATAGGGCATTCGTGCAACATACATCATCGGATAGTAACTATCACTGATACCCTGAAATTATCATGAAAGTATGAATACTATTTTTATTGGATGCAATGTCAAAAATAAACCTAAGCATCAAGGCATAAAGGCCAGGATGACTTGTCAGTCATCTCCTTTTTCTTTAAGAATCAGCTTTTGTTTGTGTGTAATATAAGATATGTAACCCATAATGACCTTTAATATTCATATCCTTGGGTACATAATGTTTCGTACACCTTACTTAGAATTTGATTAGAAACAAACAAGGAAATTAGTTCAACCTCACCATAGTTTACACATAAAAAGGATCAAGATATATGTGGTTATCCACTCATGTTAGAAGCTCTTAGCATAAACATCAAAGTTAGGTTAAATTTATAGGATCATTGAAACAATCACCATATATAGAAAATCAAGAAAAGATTATTCCCACTATCCTTGTGGCTCTTTGTCTTTTAATAGATGTCATGGAGTAACTCGGAAGACATAACAAACAACAATTGATAATCAGACAAAGAAAATTCATAGCTGTTTACATGCCCCTAATTTAGAACATCATTGGAACATGAAAATAGTCATAATCAAATCAAGATCAGTCTATATGTGCTTGTGTGGTGTTGAAGAACACTGTTGATTCATTTTTTCAATCATATTAGAGAAATAATCTATTGTAACTTTGAATTAAGAAAAGTATTTTCATGTTTGAGCTAGTGAGATAAACATTATCAGTAATTACAATCTAATGTAGTGTTGAGAAACACTATTTGATTAAAGTGTTGAGAAAGACTAGTATGATTTTAGTTATAGGTAGGTGGTGTTTATGAAACACCCTTGTTTGTGATAATGATTTTTTGAGTCAAGTATTAAGAAATACTATTTGTGGTGGCAAACTTTCCTACACCAGGACCTAGGACAACCTAGCAACTGACAAATGCCAACAAAACATGCTAGCAGAGATGCCCCCAGTGTAGAATGACTATCCCTAAGACACAAATACAGACAAATCCCAGGCAAGGATAGGAAATATGTGAAAAATTCAGATTCAAACGAAACAAAGATATGATGGTGAAGGATTGGTGTCAACAATGTATTGATAGATAAAGCACAGAGTACAAGTGACACCTGTTTGCCAGGTTTTCACCACTCAACAATTTTTTATTTTTGCTACCAAGATGCCTATTTGCGATGTTTTTGCCAAGGTACTTTTTCTATTTTTCAATTTTTTTTTACTTTTTTTTTCTCTTTTTTTGGTAGTATCAAGGTGCTTGTTTGCTAGGTTTTCACCAAGAATACCTTTTTTCAGGACTTTTTCCACTATTTTTTATATTTCTCTTTTCCACTATTTTTGGATTTCTTCAGGATCAATTTTTTATTGTTTTTGTATTTTCTGAGAATCAATTTCATGTACAAGCCCTTCAGCCAGATGTTAAGAGTATAACCGCTTCAAGTGTAGGGTATTAATAGGATCAGGAAGGACATCTCCTTCAGGTGTAGCTAACTGATAAGCTCATATCTCAAAATTTGTTGTGATAACAAAAGGCCCCAGCAAGTTGGGTTCAAACTTACCTTTTTGTTCTTTGTTAGGTTGATTCTTAGGATTCTCTCTTAGAACGAGATCCCCCACTTGAAATTGTCATGGATTTAATTTTTTGTTATACCCTTTTGACATCCTTCTCTGATTTATTTTGAGGTGATTGAACACTCATTTCCTGTGCTCATCTAGCAGTTCTAATGTGTGAACCCTATCTAGGTGGTATTGTTTGTCTGTGACAAGACCTTTGAGAGATACTCGCAAAGAAGGAATTTATTCTTTAATTGGTAACAATTCTTCTATGCCATAGACTAGAGAAAAATGGCATGGCTCCTATTGGTGTTCGGATACTTGTTCTATAGGCCCATAATGCTGGATTTAATTGCAAATGCCAGTCTCTGCCAGACTTACTCATAGTTCTATGTAGAATTTTTAGAATGTTCTTGTTTGAAGCCTCAGCTTGTCCATTACCTTGAGGATAATAGATTGATGAACAATGCTGAGTGAGGTGAAAATGTGTACAAAGCTCCTTGATATCTTGATTCTTTAACTTCCCTCATTTTCTATTACAATAGATGAGTGTATCCCATACCTGCAAATGATGTAGTTCAAGATGAACATAGCAACTTGTTTTCCAATGGATTTGATTAGGGGCACTACTTCGACCCACTTTGTGAAATACTTAGTGGTCATGATAATGAATTTGTGTCCACTTGAAGAATTAGGATAGATCTATCCAACAAGATCAAAGGCCCATTGCTGGAATGCCCAACTTGTTATAAATAGTATGAGTTCTGTCGATGGAGCATGGATAAGGTTTCCATGTGTTTGATACTTTTGACATGTTTTAGCAAATTGCACATATTTTTTTTCCTTTTTAGGCTAGTACTATCCAACTCTTAGTGTAACCACCTAGATTTGGTATGTTCCAACTATAGACCCTATTTGCCCTAAGTGTGATCATACCCCCAATTATGTCCAAACGACCCTATTACAACTTGGCATAATTCCTTCGAATCAGATTTAAGCTCCTAAGTGATCTAATCACTAATTTACATTAATCACTTTAGCCAATCCAATCAATTCAATTCAATCAATTCAAATCATACCTGGCTAGGGTAATTAATTTAAAGGGAATTAATGAAATCTTATTTATACCTCATCACTTGCAAAATCAATACCCTAGCCTAAATTGATTCAATTTGGCTATAGTCCTAATTAATTATTATAAAGCAATCAAAAGCTTAAATGATTAATTAAAATCCCTATTATTAAATGAATATGTTATTACAATAATTTATTTATTAATATTCCCTCAAACCTAACCTACCTCAACCACTTCTACCCTGGGTTCTAACCCATCTCAACCCATTCCAGCCTTTTCTAATCTAATCCTAATTCTAATTCTATCTTAAGCTACCCTTAATATTGTCACATTCCATTAAGGAATGATTAACAACTCCACCCACTTGAGAAATTCAAGGAATCTCAAGATTCCTTTCCTCAAGTCCACCTTGTCAGGCTTGACTCTAAACACTCACCCATACCTCATTAATGCTTTCATAAATGAAGCATTAATGGCTCTTACATATTCCTTCCACCCATACCTCATTAATGAGTCTTACACCCTCATTAATGTAGAAGTTGAGAAATCCAACTTCACAGATCGCCAAGAACACCTGCATGCAAATAACTTATTGCTGAAAGGAAACCAAAGTGACAGAAGCAAGGGTTTGGAAAATCTCAGCAAAGTGAGAGAAAATTGTATTTCCAAAAGTAATAAAACAATAATTACAAAAGTTCAACCTTAAATTTAAATGAAAACCTAAAAAGGTAAAAGCTAGGTTGCGCAATATAATTAATATAAAATATTAATTATATGCACCTAAGAGACAACTTAAGTGAAAAAAGAGTACATAGACAACTTAATAATTAAATCAACATGATATAATTAATAAGTGAAGATAAATAGATACTCTAACACCCCCCCTTAAGTGAAGCTCAGGAGGTAAGCTAACCTAGCACAGCTATAAAAGTAGGAAAATAGGGTCTCGGCAATAAGGCCTAATCAGGTACCCAATATAAGGAAATCTCTATGAACTGGAGATAAAGGAGAAAACTCAGTGGGAAAAACCCCTCTCCAAAAAGAGATAAAACAAAACATGCTAAAAAAACATGAAGGAAGGAAGGCCTCAACAAGACCCCCCAAGGACAACTTCTGTCACCCCAAGCATATAACGCAATTGAAGATAGCGCGGAGATGCAAAAGGTTTGGTGAAGATGTCAGCAATCTGCGCGTTAGTGGGAATGTACTCCAAAGTGAGAACACCATCCTAAATCTGCTGATAGATGAAATACATATGAATCTCAATGTGTTTAGTGCACTGATGCTCCACCGGGTTGCGGAAAATATGAATAGCACTCTGATTATCGCACCAAAAAATAGTGGGATGATCAAGAGGAAAGCCAAACTCAGTCATCAACTATCAAAGCCAGAGAATCTCCTAACTAGCATGTTCTGCTGCTCTATACTCAGCCTCTGTAGATGAAATTGAGTGAGCATTATGCTTCTTACATGAACATGTGATAGGATCAGAGCCAAGACAAAAAACAAAGCCAGAAGTAGACTTTCGATCATCAACATCACCAGCCCAATCTAAGTCAGTGTAGCCAACAATGTGAGGATCCCTTGATGTGTAATGAATGCCATACATAAGTGTGCCCTGAATTTATCTCAAAATATGCTTGGCAGCTTGCCAATGACTCTCATGAGGCTCATGTGAGAACCGAGAGACTAGATCAACTGCAAAGGAGAGATCAGGATGAGTGTGTGTCAGGTATAACAAACTACCAACCAACTGTCGATACAATGTAGAATCCACTGAAGGTGAAGTGCAAGAGGTAGACAAAGTAGCACCCGACTAAAAAGGTGTGGGAGTAGGCTTGCAATCAAGAATATCAAAGCACAAAATCATGTCAAGAGCATACTTCTTCTGGTAAACAAAGATCCCAATAGGGGACTAAACAATCTACAGACCCAGAAAGAAGTGTAATAGACCAAGGTCTATCATCTCAAACTGCTCCATCAATGCGCGCTAAACATCCTAAATCATAGAAGACGAGCTACCTGTGATGAGAAGATCATCAACATATAGCACAAGGATCAAAACCTCATCCTCAAGACACTGAATGTAGACTGTAGGATCGGAATGACAGCGTGTGAATCCTGTAGAAAGCAGAAAGGAGTCCATCTTCTCATACCAAGCCTGAGGGGCCTGTTTGAGAGAATACAGAGAACATCAAAGTCTGCAAACCAAGGAGGAATCCTATAAAAATCCCTGAGGCTGCTCCATGTTAATCTCCTCAGTAAGATCACCGTGCAAGAATGCACTCTTCACATCCATCTAAAAAATGGGCCATCCCTGAGAAGCTATGAGAGATAAGACAAGGCAAATAGAGTTCATCTTGGTGACAGGGGAAAATGCCTCAGTGTAATCAATACCCTCAACTTGTGAGAAACCCTTTGCAACAAGACATGCCTTGTACTTATCAATAGAACCATTAGCAGCAAACTTAGTACGATACAACCACTTGCATCACACTAACTTTCTTCCCTTAGGAAGAAAAAAAAGATCCCAAGTGTGATTCTTTATCAAAGAAGAATACTCCTCCTCCATAGCACTGTCCCACTCAGTATGTCCTATCACTGCTGCAAATGTTTGAGGATCACCACAAATAGCATGACTCAGAAGACTGGAACCCGCAATATGAGACCGGGTGCGATAGGAAGTGGAAGGGTCACTAGGCAGAGATCCTGCAACATCAACTGTAACACAAGCCCATCTAGGCATTAGTGGAGGATCCTATGGTGGAGGTAAATGGGGATCACCAAGATCATCATCCTCATCATCCTGAAACAAATCTAGAAGAGATGAGGGAGTAGTGGTAATTGAAGTAGACTCTGGAAGCAGGGTATCTACTGCAGAAAGGCTCTCATCAAATTGGACATCCTGTCGAAATAGGACCTCTCTGGAATCAGGATCAAACAACCTGTATGCCTTAACATCCTTGTAGTAGCCAACAAAAATGAGGTGTTGGCTCTTTCTCTCCATCACTCTCCTTTGAGCGTCAGGCACAAATGCCCATGCTTCACTACCAAAAACTTAGAATGAAGATACATCAGGCTTGACATGAGACCAAGCCTCCTCAAGAGTCATATGTCGAACTACCTTGTGAGGCATTTTATTCTGAATATAGTTGGCACAATTGACTGCCTCTACCCAAAAGGATGAATCCATGGACTTGGACTGTATCATACAATTAGCCATCTCCCAAAGTGTTCTATTCTTTCTCTATGCCACACCATTCTGCTGAGGGGTGTAGGGCACTAAAAACTGATGTTAAAGACCATGTTCAAAGCAAAAATCCCTAAAATCTTGGTTCACATACTCCCCCCATTATCTGTGCATATCAGACGAATAGAAAGACCAGATTGCTTCTCCATAAACATCTTAAAGACTTGAAATGAATCAAAGACATCAGACTTGTGCTTCAAAAAGTACACCCATGTGCGCTTAGAGAAGTTATCAATGAAAGTAAGCACATATTTGGCACTAGAAAAAGGAGTAGGAAATGACATAAGGTCACTATGAATCAACTCCAATGGTGCCAAAGCATGAGTAGCCCGTCTGTGAGGAAAAGGATCCCTATGTTGTTTGCCAAGAACACAACCCTGACAAACCTCATTAGTGCAAGTAATCTGTGGAAGCCCAAGAACAAGTGCCTCTGTGCTCAACTGCTGAAGATATCTGTAATTGACATGGCCCAGACGCTCATGCCAAAGTCTTTTCACTGAATCTGCATGTGCTATAAGACAGGAACCTGTGCCAATAGAAGACTCAAATCCATCAAATCTGTATAGTCGGGATGCAGTGTCAACACTCCCAGTAGCTACAATAATATTAGAATCATGTAAGTCCTTAATAACCACATCATGTGGTGAGAACTCAACTGTCTTACCAGAGCCAAAGTGGAAAATCTGATAGATAGACAATAGGTTCGTCGAAATGTCAGGGACAAAAAGAACCTCCTGAAGAGAACCCCTAGCTAATGCAACAGAACCAGAACCCAAAATAGAAAGATGAGATGAGTTCCCAACAGAAATCTATGAAGTATCACAAGGAGCAAGTGAGGTGACCAACTAATGAGTGTGAGTCATGTGGTGAGAGGCACCAAAATCAAGAATCTAGGTGGGCCCAAAAGTCATTGCTCATGCAGTAAGAGCATGACCTTTCCTTACAGGGGAGGATGTGGACTGAGGAGCTGAAATGTGATGCTCCTGCATGGATTCCTCTAAAGCCTCCAAATGTTTCTAGCACCTAGAAATAGGATGTCCATCCTTTCCACAAAAACTACAAGTCTCAACTGATTTCTTCTTAGTCTTCGAGGTAGACTCAGTAGACTTCAAAGAATATTTACCCTTGGAAGGGTTAGCTAGAGGTTTTGAATCATTTTTCTATGCAGGTTTGGAGGAATACTCATTGCCTACTAAATCTTTCTTCGGTTTGGCTTTCTATTTTTGTTTCCCTTGTGAAGACTGAGCAACCAATGCTTGGCTAGAAGAGCCAGAAGCATCCATCTGTTGGATCTTTGCCTATCCCCATGTCAACCGATCACAAAATGTCTCAAAATAAGGCATGGTGTGTCTAGCACCCAAAGCATCTATAGCCGAGTAGAAAGTGGAAGAAAAGATCTGATACTGTCCTCTCAACTTTGAGTGTATCAAGAAGATACACTCATCATCTGTCTTGGTTTTCCCACATCCCTGCAAAACTGAGCGCAAAGACATGAACTTCATCAAGAAGTCCTCAATGGTGGGAAAGCATGTAGGTGTCAAAGTGGTTAGCTCTGCATCAAGTTGAAGTGCTTGAAACTCATTCACTATGCCAAACAAATCTGAAAACTTGCCCCAAATGGCCCTAGGAGTGGTCAAACCATCCAAGTAAAAAAGAAGACTGCCGGAGATGTTCAGTGTAATCAAGCCCATGGCTTCATCCATTTTATTCTTGTACTGAAGAAACTCAAAAGGATGTTACAGGACAGGTTGGTGTTCATCTAGACATGACCATAGGCTACGTGACATGAGTAGCTGGTCATGTGTGCTTTCCACGTGTGGTAATTGTGCAGTGTCAGCCGGGCCACAGAGGGGTTTGACATTGAGAGAAGAAAAAGATGGAAGTAGAAGGGTCATTTTCTAAAACTAGATGACAGAAAGAAAAAGCACCCCCCCATAATGTATGATTCTATCCCCCATACAGCAAAGAAACAATTACTGAAAGCATGAAAAACTAGAAGAAAACTTGGACACCAGATGTAGAGATGGAGGAAACAGAAGCCTCTACTTCAATGCCAAAAAAGAGACCTCAAACATTGAATCAACAAAGAACACCAGCATCATCACGTCTAGCTCGGAAACACCTTTCCAGCGATATTTCATTTTTTGAAAATGGACACTGTATGCCCAAGATATGACCAGAAAACTAAGTAGTCCTTTGAAAAACAACTCTCTCAAAAAAACTAGTCACGGGAATAAATTTGACATTCAAATGACTGTCACAAAGCCCATGAAAAAATTTGATAGTCGTCGGGTCTGTCGCCGAAAAAAAAAGAATTTGCCAGAAAAAAATAGAAACTGCTGGGAAAAAAAATTCCAGTCGGTGACGTCAGCAGTGATGTCGCCACGATACCTGCTAAGTCACTTGGTGGCGGCAGGTGGCGGGCCACTGACGAAGGAGGTGGTCGGGCGGCTCCCGGGCGGCTCCCGAGCGTAGCACTGCCAGGGGTTGCTTCGATGGACGGTGGGCGGTGCGCCGGCAGGGGCCGGGCGTGGGCGCGGGCCTGGCTGGGCCGGGGTGGCGCAGCAGTGGCCGCTCTGGTTGCGCTCTGGATGCACTTCTCGAAGCCCTAAAAATTGCATTTTTGAGTATTTTTTTTTAAAATGTTTTTCTCGAAACTCATGATGTATGGCCTAGAAGGGCGAAAATTTTCCTCTAGGGTCACTATGACCAAAACGAGTGAAATTTATATGTATTTTGACTCTCCCAGGCCTTTTGAACGCAATGGCGGAGTCCGTTTTGGCTCAAAATGCACCAAAAAAAAATTTCTTTTTTACATGCAAAAAACAAACAAAAAATATCATCCTACAAAGAATACCAAATCTAAAGGGCAAGCCCAGAACCCTCTAGAGAGAAGAAACTTTTCCACTGTCAGCTACGAATCATGGCTTCAAAAACCCTTAGACCAAGTAGCAGCAAGGAAGCTCTGATACCATGTAGAAGTTAAGAAATCCAACTTCACAGATCGCCAAGAACACCTACATGCAAATAACCTGTTTCTGAAAGGAAACCAAAGTGACAGAAGCTAGGGTTTGAAAAATTTCAGTGGAGTGAGAGAAAATTGTATTTCCAAAAGTAATGAAACAATAATTACAAAATTTCAACCTTAAAGGTGAACAAAACCCTAAAAAGGTAAAAGCTAGGTTGCACAATATAATTATATGCACCTAAGAGACAGCTTAAGTGAAAAAAGAGTACATAGACAACTTAATAATTAAATCAACATGATATAATTAATAAGTGAAGATAAATAGATACTCTAACAATTAATGGCAGCCCTTCTAGAGTCTTCTCCCCTTCCTCCATTTCTCCTATAAATAGGATGGATTTTGAGCTCAAATGGACCTTGATTTTATGAAATATGTTGTTATAATGCTCTTAATTTTGAAGAGTTGATAGCATCCTTATGCTGCCCATATTTGGAGGATTTAAGAAGCAATCTCATATTGCTCATGTTTAGGACTTTCATAGTGCTTTCTAGCTTAAATCTTTGTTATTTTTCTATAATCTTCATTTCTAGAGCTAGCATGTATGTTTTTGAATCATTTAGATTAATTTTCATTTGAATCTTCCATTCTTAGGTTGTATTTGTCATTGGAATATGCATAATCTAAGGGCTATTATGTCATTTTTCATGCTCCTCCTAGATAGGAAGCAATAGATCGATTTTGGTGAATGTTATTTTTGCTAACCCCTTGCTTTCACTAATGCAATGATTTATTGAAGTGTTGTGTCTCTTGACAGGTACAAAAATCACACACACATCTCTTCTCTGGCACCCACCTTGGGGCAAGATTGCTCAAAATTTCACCAAGTTTTTCTCTCTGCCCTTAACATTTTCAAAATTTGCAAGCAGTTTATCATTTTTAGGAGCAACTTATCATTTTCGGTCATTCTTTTATCATTTTCAGGAGTAACTTATCATTTCCGATAAATCTTTTATCATTTTTGAGAGCAACTTATCATTTCCGAGAGTTTTAATATCGTCTACCATTGCACTTTTGGAAGGTAAAATTTGTCCTTAAAATCATTTCTGGTAATCATTTTTGCATTTTTTTGTATAAAATATCATTTCACATAAAAAGAATATCGTCTTGGGTACATTTTATCATTTGGGGTCAATCTTTTATCATTTTTAGGGTTTATCATTTTGGGTTTCTGAAATATCATCTGTCGTCCAGGGGGCAGAAATACAAGGTTCTAACATTTGCAAATTTGATTTCTAAACTACTAACGTGGTTGTTTTTGTGATTTTGATCCTATTTTTAGCCTAACTTATATTTGCAGATTGCTGTCAGAGCCAAGAGATAAAAAAGAAGATACAAACTTATGGTTTTACAGGTTGCTAATCCATTATCTTGACTTATATTCTATTCTTATGCTTTCAAAACTAAATGACATTTTCCAATCTTATACTAAATTGACCAGAGGAATATGCTCTCTTCCTTTTTAAGGAAAATCAGAAACTCACAAGTCAATTAATGATTTGAAAAGAATTTGGAGTAATTGAACAAAGCAAACCTCATCGTCTAAATTTTGGGATCAGTAAATGAACAATACAAATCACTAAATCTTGTGGTTCAAAGAACAACTACATCGTATAATTTATTTTGGAATAAAAAATTGGACAATCAAAGAACTAAATTTGTGGGTTAAAAGAACAAACTTACTGTCTAATTTTGGGAAACAGAAATTGAACAAGCAACTCACTAAACCTTGTGGTCAATTGAACAAGGCAAAATTTACCTTCAAGCATCCTATTTTTCTTAAATAGGAACAATCTAAATCAAGCTCAACATAGCTTGAAGGAATGAACGTTGCTTTATGTGTTTTGGGAGAAAAAGGCTTAGATTAGGAGATTATGATCTTCTTCTTTGGAAGAATCATAAATCTGGACATCCAAATCTTGCCAATCCTTTGTACATTTATTTAAACAGTAGAGGGCCTGCTAGTTGAGGAAAAAATCTCCTGAGAATGACCCAAGTGAGGACAGGTTTTACGCCAACCCTTCCAACTCACTATAAATAGTTGCTTCCTCGTAGGCTAAAGCCTCGAAAGATGAAGCCGGTTTTGTTCATGGAATTTTGACATCATTCCTTGAACATGCTTGGGTATGTGTAGAGCGAAGCTTCTTGAATCTTGCTTGCGAGACTATAGTTATTCAGGTACTCATAGGGCTATATGCCTAAATTTTTCCTTGTGCAATTCTATGGGGGACGGTTTCAAACGGATTTCCCAATAATCTATAGCAACTTCAATTGAAAGAACTCTCGATTCATCCCCGAAAGGGTGATAATATTTGTGCAAGGAAAAAATTAATTGCCCCAAGACACTTGTCATATTGTGCCCTCACTTGCATTTGGATTCGGCTAATACAACATCATGACTAGAGCCATTGCATGCTTGGTGATGGCTGTATTTTGATTAGCATTTGAGTGTGTACCTGAGTCAATGAGAAAAAATTTTCATTCTCCACCTAGCGAATAGGAAAAAGATGTGTGTCTGTTTCACCCTCTTAACAATGCAACAATGTTTGATGTGACTGAAAATCATTAAAAAGATAAACTCTTCAAACAAGCAACAAAATTCAAACCTTGGTCTACATGTGTTTTTCAATCATTGAAAAATCTCAATACCACGATATTCAAACTTCACGCACTTCCAAAACAAAACTAACAATGTTTGAATAGTGGGAACTTGCATCATTACCTCTCTGAGGAAGAGAGTTTATTTTAGATCCCCTTTTGAATATTTAGTCTATCCTTATTGCTTCTTTTGGTCTCACTATGGCTATATCAAAAACTTTTTTAGACATCTACCTTGCATGTCCCGTTGGACTCTTATAATCTGTCTCAATATGTGTGGTCTACCCACTTTTTATAGCAACTTGATTCCCAGCTCACTATCAGGGCATTCTAACCCTCTGATGTTGGAATCATTTACTTCCACCCAAACACAAGCAACACTTCTACCTAGACACACTCACTTGAACAAATTGAGACTCTACCTGACACTATTGGAAAATGTTGACAAAAGTTTATACATAACCACATGGTTAACACAAGATGCAACAAATACACGTCTAAAGGATCAGAAGTACCTCCTAAATCAACACACTTTCAAGGAGAAACTTCTCATAGTTCCCTTCTCGATCTAGATTCCCCTCAAATGGATAGCGACACTCACAGATGGAGTGAGGCTTTTCAGGAGTATAACGATGGAAAACACCAAAAACCCAAAGATAAAAATGAGGAGGAAGGACCCAAATTTGAACATGGACCATTTGGATTAGACAATGAGGGGGAGATTCCTGAATATGAGTATAAAAAACTCAAACAGAGTAAGAGGTTCCACAAGATATTAGAACGGATAATTGATGATGATAAAGAAAATTACTTCCTCCATCTAGCATCCACATGTGTCAAATTACCCAAGGATTATGATGTGGAAAAGCTCAAAGAAAAGGAGGTACCAAATCCCATATCTATTCTCACCAAACAACTCAATTTGATGCAAACAAAGCTCACAAACCTCAAGCAAGAGAAAGAGAAGCCCAAAACACAATACTCTTTGGACGCGATTTGTCCATTTCATTTTGATAAGAGTATCACTATGATCCCATTTCCTCCTAACGTGGAAAGACAAAAGTATAACAAGTACACAGGAGAAATTGACCCACACAATCATGTCAGGGAATTTTGTGCTCTAAGCATAGAATACATGCACGAAACTAAATACCTCATGCAACTGTGTAACGTATGGGATTGAATGTTACTAAAATGTAATAGATAAAATGGATACAGTATCATTGATTTGATTTATAGATTATTTGTGAATTGATTATCTTGAAATGTAAGGTGTTGATGTGTAGATTGTTCTTTGAATTACCTAGATTGTATTTGATTCTTTTAACCTTGATTGAATTGAATTGATTATGTATTGCAATTGTGATTAAAGAGAAGATAAGATGTTCCTTTTCAATTCCCAAATGCACAAATGGGAGATCCAATTTGCTCAACCCAAGAGAAGGGTTAATGCACAAATGAATTAACTATTTGGAAAGGAGAATAGTAAAGGAGATACCTTAAATTCTATTAATTATATGTATAGAAATGATATATGATTGTAATTGAAAAGATCTGAGAAATGCACTAACCTTAAAATATTGCAGATCAAAGAATGTTGTTTTCTGAGGTCTATAGACTGTTTCTGGAAAAATTGTCAGTTGAAACCAAACTGAAATGCAGAGATGAACAAAACCCAGAAATCATTTTCCATTCCAATGTTGTCTTATGAAAAAAGTTGACCTTGACCCATAAATGTCAACCCTGACCCAATAATGTTGACCCTGACCTGCACAGATCCGAAAGTGACTTTGTTCATGGATCCCAAAAGTTTTCTGAAAAGGGTATCCAAATCTGGGTTCAAATCCACTATTCTATACCTGTACCTGCAAGAAAAAGGAGATTGTTTTATTGTGGGAGAGGGGTTTTCCTTGTTCAAACCCTAGTTTTGGAATTAACCTCAAATATATGTAATTTAAATTGCAGAAATGGACAAAGTAAATGCATAAATTCACCTTGCTTGAAAAAGTCCTTGTGGTGGATTTGAATCCTTGAATCCACAAGTATGTTTCAAATTTAGAATGTAAAGAGGTAGGATGTATTCAATCTCTTGCTTGTAGATCTCCAACACCAAGTCTTGAATGGGTTATTGAATTAGAAAAAGGCTTGGAAGAAGGTGGATGGAGAGATCACCAAAAGGGCTCCTTGTAGCTTCAATCCTTCAATGGCCTCCAATGGATCTCCTTCATGAAAATGGATACATGAATGGATGAATGCTTGATTGAATCACACTTGAAGATATCTTGAGAATGCTTGATCACGATTAGAAGACTTAGTTCACTTGATGATCATTTGAAGACTCAAAGAAAATGAGAGAGAAAACTTTCCTTTTATATGAAATTTGGGCACAATCTTCCAAGGAGGCCTACATAGGAGAATTAAATTCCATTAAAGCCTATACCCCTAGGAGAGGACCAATATTAAATATAATTTAGGAATCAATGCTTCAGAACCCAAAACAGTCGACCCGAAAGTGAGAAATACTTTTTGCAAAGGCCGACCTCCTAAAACTGCAAGACCCTGGGATCTGAACCCTGGGTCAAAGTCAAGGTTGACCCTAACCTAGGTCATGGTCAAGGTTGACATAGACCTAAAATGTCGACCTTGACCCAGAAGCCCAGACTCACCAGTCTGCCATCTAGAATGCAAAAATCAGGCCAAACAGAAGTGAAAAGAGGAACAGAATAGGGAGGAAGCCATGTCAAGATCAAGAACCCATTCAAGGTGCTTGCCATGACCCTAAACCACTTACTCAGAAGGCTAAACACATCTACAATGGAAGTGCTTCTATTTTCTGACTATACATTTAGCCCCCACTTTAGCAAGAGTATGAGCTCAACACAAACTCTTGGTAAAGGAGAATATACAGAAAAGACAATCTTATTGGAACCAAAAGGGATAAAGAAACCCTCAAGCCCCCAAGGGACCTAAGTCTTTATCAACCCTAAGATCATGATAAGAGAGACATCACTTAGTTAAGTAGAGAGAGAGCGGGTGTGATTATCTCGCCCAATGAGAACTTATGTCTCATTGTGAACCACAAAAAAAGTGTAACTGGAAAGATGGAATTGAACTCCCTAGTGAATGTTGCTACCCACTAGTCAACCCATCAGGGAGATCTATTCTTAAAGGGATCAAATTATTGTAAATTGAAAATTGGCAAGATCAAAAGATCCATGTAAATTTAAACTGGAGGGATCAAGAGATCCTAAAAAAAGTAAAAAAGTGTGACCATGCTTTAAGGATTAGTTTATTTTAATCCATAAAGGGAAAAGGTTTGTATATCTTAGAAACTATTTTGAACATGCGTGTGTGCAAAAAAGTGAGTTAGTGTATGCCCCCACATTAAAGTCATTGCTAACACTTTAACAGGAGCAATGATTTTAACGGAAACATCAGAAACTCCACAGATTATGTTTCCACTGTGATATGCCCCAGAGGAAGACAAATCAAGGGAAATGAAACCTAAACATACATAAGAACACAAAAGGGATCTACCTAATGTGGGGTCAGTATGATCATAAGATAATATATACATAGAAATATGATATTATTGCAAATGAATTCACATCATTCCCCAAAGAAAGTAGAACTACAATCACAAAGAAGGAAAGAAACTTAAGAATTACAAAGAGGAATATTTTCGGACCACAACCTAGAGACCAAAAAGAAATAGTGCTACCATGTCACAGATCCAAGTAGATTGTACAAGGAAAACAGTTACAAACAAGAGCACAATTACAAAATATAGAAGAATGTAGATACATATAGAAGAATTGAACAACAGTTGTGATTCTTTTATCACCTTATACCAACAGAGTAACAAGGATCATATAAAAGAATCTAACAAACATTTAGAAACACATTACGGGGGAGCACATTACAACATATAAACACACAAAAAAAGGGCTACCATAAAGGATGAGCCAATCAAGCATGTTGTTAACCTTCCCCATCTTGGCTTATGTTATTTAGGGTAGGTGGGCAACTCGCAAGAGGGACTATATCCAATATAGTAGGAATGATA
>MU216857.1:118055-140708 GCA_018584345.1 Thuja plicata | reverse complement strand
CTCAAATATATGTAATTGAAATTGCAGAAATGGACAAAGTAAATGCATAAATTCACCTTGCTTGAAAAAGTCCTTGTGGCGGATTTGAATCCTTGAATCCACAAGTATGTTTCAAATGTAGAATGTAAAGAGGTAGGATGTCTTCAATCTCTTTCTTGTAGATCCCCAAAACCAAGTCTTTAATGGGTTCTTGAATTAGAAAAAGGCTTGGAAGAAGGTGGATGGAGAGATCACCAAAAGGGCACCTTGTAGCTTCAATCCTTCAATGGCCTCCAATGGATCTCCTTCATGAAAATGGATGCTCTAATGGATGAATGCTTGCTTCAAATATTTCTTGATTGCTTTCTTGAATCACAATTGAAGATATCTTGAGAATGCTTGATCACGATTAGAAGACTTAGCTCACTTGATGATCATTAGAAGACTTAGAGAAAATGAGAAAGAAAACTTCCCTTTTATATGAAATTTGGGCACAATCTTTCAAGGAGGCCTACATAGGAGAATTAAATTCCATTAAAGCCTTTACCCCTAGGAGAGGACCTATATTAAATATAATTTAGGAATCAACACTTTGGAACCTGAAATAGCCGACCCAGAAGTGGGAAATACTTTTTGCAAAGGCCGACTTCCTAAAACTGCAAGACCCTAGGATCTGAACCCTAGGTCAATGTCAAGGTTGACCCTAACCTAGGTCAGGGTCAAGGTTGACATATACCTAAAATTTTGACCTTGACCCAGAAGCCCAGAATCACTAGTCTGCCATCCAGAATGCAGAAATTAGAACAAATAGGAGTGGAAAGAGGAACAAAACAGAGAGGAAGCCATGTCAAGATCAGGAACCCATTCAAGGCACTTTCCATGACCCCAAACCACTTACTCAGAAGGCTAAACAAATCTACAATGGAAGTGCATCCATTTTCTGACTATATAGACTATTTCCAAGAAGTCTAGGAGGTAATGCCATGGAGTGGTTCTCAAAACTAAATCCTAAGTTTAAGACATTCAAGGAGTTGATCCAACGGTTCATTCAACATTACTCCTACAACATCCAACATGATGTGACTATGATGGACCTATGTAACACCAAACAAAAAACTGGTGAATCATTTACACACTTCCTACAAAGATGGAGGAAGATCTTTGCACGATATTCAAGGGCCATTCCTGAAACAGAGAAGATGGAGATCTTCATCAATAACTTGGTGCCTGAATTAAACTATGCATTACAAATGCAAGACTCACCAAGATTTGATAGAATTATTAAAAATACTCTCTGTATTGAGGAATTCATGGTCAAAAGAGGGGAGATCACTCTTCAAGGTGAAAATAAATCAAACAACTCCAATTCCAAGCCTAAATGGTGGAAGCAAAACAAGAATGTTGTCAATGATGGTGTAGTAGACGCATCCAATGTTGGTCCTAAACCTGAGGTATTCAATCTCACCAACAATATGCAATCTAGCAAGGATGCTAATGTAACAACTCCCATACCCAAGGCAAACAATGATAATGACAAGGGATGATCATGGACTTCCAAACCTCATAGAACATTCACTCCTTTGGGAGAGCCTCTTGAGGCCATTTTAAAAACACTATTGGATAATAAAGTTCTTACAATCCTAGATTTTAAACGGTGGGAATTAATGGTCAAACCTAGGTGGTGGGATGATAATTCCTATTGTGTCTTCCACAAAAACAAGGGACACAAGACTAATAATTTTCTTAAAGTTAAGCATGTCATCCAAGACCTCATTGGAGGAGGTAAGATCAAAGTAGACAGACATACTACCAATGAGGATCATACAACATTCAAAAAACCCTTTCCTAACTATGACAAGGGAGAAGCATCTAAAGGAAAAGGTAATGAAGTCAACTACACCTATTCCAACAATGACAATGTGATCAATATGCTCGACATTAAGACTGAGTCGATCAATGTGGTCACAATCAAAGGTGTCTCATTCCACTCAAATGTCATAACATGGAGCCAAGCATGAGTCACGATCAAAGGACCTCCAAAACCAACATCGACGTCTAAGGTTCCTATTATAACTATTCCTAAAAAAGCATAAAAACACATGGTTACTATTCCTGGAGAAAAATATGACTTGGTAGACCAATTGCAACGAACCTCTACCAAAATTTCCATTTTTGAGTTGCTTAAAATATCTACAGTGCATAGGGAAATCCTAGAACAGGCTCTACATGATGCTAACATCCCAAATGATATCAATATAGACAAATTCCAAGCGATGGTCAATCACATCTCAGTACCACATTACCCCTCCTTTTCTGAAGAGGATGATAAGTCATTGACACATCCACATAATCAACCCCTCCATATTGAAGTCCTTATTCATAAGTCTCATGTTAGACACGTGTTGATAGATGAAGGCACAGGATTGAATATATGTACCCTTGATCTAATCAAGAAACTAGGTCTTTCAGGATAGACAATTGATTCCAGGAGTAAAATAACTATCAAAGCTTATGATGAGGAAGAAAGATCCTCCAGGGGTCTTATTGTTCTACCTATCATATTCGGCCCAATTGAGAGGAATGTCACATGTCAGGTTCTAGATCTACCATTGGCCTAAAACATCCTGTTAGGGAGACCATGGATTCACAAAATGCAAGTTGTACCGTCTACTTACCACCAGTGCATAAAGTTCCCACATAATGGGGTGAAAGTGACGATTCCTACAGATTCTGACTACACTTGTAATAATATCAAAGTTGGTAGCATGATCCCTCATAACAAGGAGGTTATGGATGAAATTTCTCCTGAAACTACCAAGGACATGGTTATGAAAAGTTTTGGCAAAACCTTAAAAATTGAAGAAATAGGTATGGGAGAGTACAAGCTAGACCTGACTCCTTCATTGACAGAACTTCTAATTTTACCAAGATCCTATGGATAACCTTCCTCAACATTCACAGCTATAGCATCCAAGGAGCCAAAAGTACACAAAGAAACTAGCATGGTAAGAGCATCCACATCTTCTTCAGATAACACAAAAGAACAAGAAGTCTTGGACTGGCTTTACAAAGGAGAACTGGTGGAGGATGAAGTCAAACATGTAAAGATATCACCAGAATAGTATGGAAAGGGATATGATTTCCTCAAATAGATGGGATACAAAGGAAAAAGACCTCTAAATGACACAATATGAGGGCTTATTGAACCTATACCCATGGATTTCTAGAATACCAGAGATAAAATAGGACTGGGTTTTAATACTAAAACTGATAAACCCATTTCAAAAGAGAGTCCACACTCGGATAAAGGGAGTGATGAAACAGATGAACTAGAGCAGTGGTCTCATGAAATATTGTTACATATTGGCACATAGGACCCCAACTACCAAGGAGAATTCTACGTACCCATCTTTGAGGTACCACAAGATCTTCACACCCCTTTACTAGCACAACCTCCCTTTCAAGAGGTAGGAGACACCATAGCAACAATAAATCAAGAGGTACCCCGAATACAGAATTTACATCCTAACTAGGGGCAATTGGTCACAATTTCACATGTCCTTGATCTACCCCACTTTGATCTACAAGCAGCTAACCGAGTACATAAAATAACCATTTCTGAATACTTAAAAATATCTAATGATGAGGTCACTGACTCTCATGACTATGAATGGGAAGAGCTATCTGTTGCCAATGAAGATATTGGAATAGATACAATTCACATGTTTGTAGCACCCTCAGATCCTCATAAATAGTCTGACACTCCTCCTAATGACACTGATAATCTTGAAGCCAAAGAAGAGTTTCTTCCCCCGATCATTGATGGAGAAACTGGTGAATACATAAGTCTAGAAGAGTTTCATAGGCTACAAGCAAGAAGCCTCCTTTTATGGAGAGATGATGATGAGATTTCTACCAATGAGTCGTTAGAGTTTGGTCTGCATATGACTAACAATGACCCTTTTAACAATGATCTCACTCTTATTGATCTAAATATTGAAGAAATTGACTTAACAGATCATGTCATGTCGGTTAATGGTCTTGATGCTAACATGATGCTATCCTTCCCAGAATCTGACTCCCTAACATTGGTACTTCCTAACCTAATTGATTGGACTGAAATAGATCCTACTCCTATCCTCAACTTTCCCAATGACCACACCCTATCTTGTTATCTCAATGCTTGTGAACCTTATCCTTCTTCCACCAATTCAAGGAGAAAGAACATGTCACAGGAGGATATCAGGTTTCTTAATCAAAAAATAAAAAAGAAAAAGAAAAAGAGGACTGGTGGTGAAAACCACTCTGTGGCAGTATCAGATCCCAAAATAGTAAAGAAAAAAGACGTATCCAATGGTGAAAACCTCTCAGAGGTGCCAAAGGATGAGACTCTTGATATCCTCCCTAAACACTTTTAGGAAAGGTCTTCAGTACTGATTGAACCAACACAACTAGTAAATTTGGGCACTGGTGAAAATCCTCAAATAGTCCACCTTGCACAATCTTTATCAAACAAAGAGAATTCACAGCTCATAGAGTTCCTAAAAGAGAAGAAGATTAAATTTGCATGGTCCTATACAGATATGCTAGGGCTAGATCCTAATCTAATCATGCACCACTTATCTATAGCTCCTGAGATCAAGCCTGTAAAGCAAAAACTTAGAAAGATGCATCCTCATGTTGCATTATTGGTAAAAGCAGAGCTGGAAAAGTTGTTGAAATCTGGGTTTATCTGAGTCATTGCCTATGCAGGATGGATCTCTAATGTGGTGCCCATGTCTAAATCTGATAAATCTATCAGGATATGTACAGACTTCAGAGACTTGAACAAAGCATGTCCAAAATATGACTTCCCTCTACCTAACATTGACATGATCATAGATCTTACAGCAGGCTTCCAGATGTATTGATTAATGGATGGATTCTTGGGCTATAATCAAATAAATATTGCCCCTGAGGATCAAGAGAAAATTGCATTTACATGTGCATGGGGCACCTTTTGCTAGAATTTCATGCCTTTAAGGTTAAAGAATGCCAGTGCAACATATCAAAGAGCCATGACAACAATATTCCATGACATGATGTACAAGAACATGGAGGACTACATAGATGACACATTGGCTAAATCCAAAGAAAGAGGTACTCACATTTCTGACCTAAGAAAAATATTAGATCAAATGGAGCAGTTTCAACTTAGGCTCAACCCAAAGAAATGTGCCTTTGGGGTCCAATTAGGAAAGCTCCTAGGATTCATTGTTTCAAAAAAAGGAATTGAGGTGGACCCCGCTAAAGTTAAGGCTATACTAGAGATGGCTCCTCCATGTAATATCAATCAAATGAGGATGCTACAAGGAAGACTTTAGTCCATCAGGAGATTCATGTCCTAACTTGAAGATAGGGCCCAACCCTTTACTAAGTTATTACATAAAGGGGTTACCTTCAAATGGGATGAACATTGCAAAGAAAACTTCAGGGAATTGAAAGGATACTTGGCTACTCCTCCTATTCTTATGGCACCTATTCATGGAAATCCCCTACTCCTATATATTTCAGCTACAACTACATCCCTAAGAGTATTTCTGGCACAAGAGGATCAAACCAAGAAAGAAAGAGCTATCTACTACATTAGTAGAACACTAGTCACTTATGAGCTCAATTATAGCATTATTGAGAAAGCATGCTTAGCAGTCATCTTCACATCACAAAAATTAAGGAACTACATACTCTCTCATATAGTAAAGCTCATTTCTAAGATTGATCCTCTTAAGTACCTTTTGAGCAGAACAACATTAAGAGGACATTTGGTAAAATGGGACCTGATTCTAAGTGAGTTTGACATTAAATATGTAGAATAGAGAGTTATCAAAGGACATGTCCTTGCAGATCAATTGGCTGATTCACCACTCTAGGATGATGAACCTTTACTCATTGAATTCCCCGATGAAACAATCATGCATCTCACTAAATATCCATGGAAGATGTACTTTGAAAGTTCATTCACTCAACAAGGATCTGGAGTAGGGGTCCTATTCATAACTCCTTAAGGTTACAAGATTCCCAAGTCATACAAATTGATGTTTCCATGCACCAAAAATATCTTAGAATATGAAGCCTTGGTAAATGGTCTTAAGCTAGCTATGGAATGAAAGATCATAGAGTTACATGTGTATGGTGACTCCCAACTAATTATCAATCAGGTCAATGGAGAATATCAAACAAAGGATGAAAAATTGATGCCCTACAAGCAACTAGTTGATGACCTGAAGAAATACTTTGTCTTCGTCACTTTCCACCAGATACCACAATCAGAGAACAAAGCTGCAGACGCTATGGCTACCTTGGCATCCATGTTACAACTGGAAGAACATCAATTTTTCTATGACTTCTTGGTGGAATAATTATCCTATCCTGCATTTGATACCCCTAAATACCAGGTAATATGTGCTTTGAATACCCCAGACCAATCTTGGTATGCCAATATTGTTGCTTACCTTTCTGACCAAACTATCCCTAATAATATATCCATAAATGAGAAAAGATCCCTAATTAGGATAGCATCGCATTACGTCCTCATAACTAACAACCTGTATCAATGCGGTCTTGACGGTACACTTTTAGGTGTTTAGAACTTGAAGAGTCCAATCTAGCATTAAAAGAAGTCCACGAAGGTGTATGTGGATCACACTCGAATAGATTTTCGTTAGCCAAGAAACTACTTAGAGTAGGCTATTATTGGCCTACCATGGAGAAAGATGCTATTCAATTTTCAAAAGCCTATCTTAAATGCCAGAAACATGGAAATCTTATCCATGCTCCTGCCAGAGAACTTATACCTTTCATAACACATTGGCCATTTCAGCAATGGGCCTTTGACTTTGTTGGACAAATATATCCCAACTCTTTAAATGGACACAAGTTCATCATTATGGCCACTGAGTATTTCACAAAGTGGATCGAGGTCGTGTTGCTAATCAAAGCCACCGGTAAATAGGTGGCTATGTTCATTCTGAACTACATTATTTATAGATATGGGATACCCTCTTCAATTATAACAGACAATGGGGGCCAATTTAAAAATCAAGACATTGATGACCTTTGTGAACAGTTCCATATTACTCAACACTGCTCCTCAATCTATTATCCTCAAGGTAATGGATAGGCTGATGCATCCAACAAGAATATTCTCAAAATCCTACACCAAACTGTAAGTCTGGCAGAGACTAGCATCTCCAACTGAATCCAACACTATGGGCCTATAGAACAAGCATAAGAACACCGACTGGAGCCACAACATTTTCTCTAGTCTATGGCGCTGAAGCAGTTTACCTATTGAGGTTGAGATCCCATCTTTGTGGGTATATTTACAAGTACTAGTTACTGATGAGCAGTACTGCATAGATCAGGTGAATTCTCTGGACCTACTAGATGAGCGCAGACAACAAGCGTTTGATCATCTCAAAGTGTATCAAGCACGTATGTCCAAAGGTTACAACAAGAAGGTCAAACCACACAAATTTGAAGTAGGAGATCTTGTCCTCAAGGAGAATCCTAAGAACTAGCCAAACAGAGAACAAAAAGGGAAATTTGAACCTAACTGGCTAGGACCTTATGTTATCACTGCTAATTTTGGGACTGGAGCTTATCAACTGGCTACACCTGAGGGAGACGTTCTTCTAGATCCTATCAATACTCAAAATTTGAAGCGGTTCTATGCTTGATGTTCGGCTAGCAGAGCCTGTACAACAAAAATTTCTTGTAAAATACCAAAAACATTCAGAAAATTGATCCTGAAGAAATCCAAAAATAGTAGAAAAAATCCTACAAAAAGGGTATCATTGGTGAAAACCTAGTAAATAGGTGTCTTGATATTACAAAAATATTCAAAAAAGCAAAAATAGCAAAAAAATTGAAAAAAAGAAAAGTGCCTTGATGAGCACCTGGTAAAACAGGCATCTTGGTAGAAAAAAGAAAGAAAAGGACTTACCAAGTGGTGAAAACCTGGCAATCAGGCATCACTTGTGTTCTGTACTCCATCTATCAATGCACTATTGATACTAGGCCTTCATAATTTTACCTGTTCTCATACACTAACTTCATTTTCCTACATGGCTATCTTATCCTCGCTTGGGATTTGGCTACATTTACGTCATATGAATAAGTCATTTTGCATTGGGGGCACTTTGCTAGTATGGTAGGTTATGGTTTCTAAGTTTCTCTAGGATGGTTTGCCTCACAAACACAATATTTCTTGATACATGCAAAACAATGTCACTTTCCAAAACAAGAGTGTTTTTTCAAACATCACATATCCAGACATGACATTGACATTAACAGAGTTCCTACAAGGCTATAGTAGATCACAGACATGAACGGATTATCCTATCAATGCACAGACACCGAACACCATATTGCTTATATTCCAATTTTCTGATTGATGAATATTTACTGTGTTTGACATATGAATGAATAAGTACTACTTAAACACACAATTGGTTATTGGTTTGATTATGATTCTTTTATGTCCTAGTGATGTTTTCAACTAGGGGCATCTAAGTAATTATAAATTTTATTAGCTTGATTCACAATTAATGATTTATTATGTCTTCTTAGTTACTCAATGACGTCTGCACAAAGACAAAGACTCACAAGGATTGGGGGCATAATTTTTTCTTGGTTTTCTACATATGGTGATTGTTTCAAATGATCCTATAAATTTTACCTAACTTGGATGTTTATGGTAAGAGCTGCCACTATGGGTGGATAGCCGCATATATCTTGATCTTCATTATGTGTAAACTACAGTGAGGTTGAAACAATTTCCTTGTCGATTTTCTAATCTAGATTCTCACTAAGGTATACAAATCATAATGTACCCAAGGATATGAATTTTCAAGGTCATTGTGGGTCCAATATCTTGCCTTAATCAAAATCTGGTATATTAAAAGGAAGGTGACTATTTTGTTATCCTGGCTTCTATGCCTTGATGCCTAAGTCTATTTCTGACATTTCAATAAAACATAGTATTCATACTTTCATAATATCAATGGGTATTAGTGATGGTTTTACTATCATGTGATATACATTCCAAAAGTTCCCAATGATGATAAAAAGCTATACATTTGCATACCAATAACAAAGTCCTAAAAGTTTGTATGTAGCTGTATTTAGAGATTGCATGATGCATTTTTGAAAGAAAAACATAAGGATTTGAGCTCAAAATCCTTTCTATTTTCAATTCATCTATTATCCAAGTTTATTAATAATACCCATGCTTCCTGAAATCTTTGATCTATCGGGAACAAAATCAAACTCATCTTTATTAAACATGATTAACTTGATAATCGTGTGTTTATTTTTAAATACGCCATCTTTTCCCACTTCTTCTACTCCATTCTTTCTTGTCTTAACCACTTCCTGCAAGTGATACATCATTTCAAGCTGAGGGATTTATTTATTTTCCTTCGATTTCATTCCTGAGGGGGCATGATCACATTATCATCAATTAAATTTTTTGCTCAAAACAACATCAAAATGACTTTGTTATCAAACAAACTAAGGGCATGATAGTTTCCTTGACTAAGTCGAAACTGTTAGATAGAAAGCTTTGGTTCTCATAAGCTAGATATCTTGTGTTTCCTCATTTTAAAATATTCTTATTAAGCTCCTGGCAGCTTCTTATTGACTTTTGGACGACAACCAAGTTCAGAATCAGTATTATCAATCTTTGGATGACAACCAAGTTCAGAATTGGTATCTTTAAAATCTTTTATTGATCTTTGGATGACAACCAAGTTCAATGTCAATTCTATAAGTTTAGTTTGATAAAGTGCAAGACTGATCTCATCATCATTTTTTTCGACAACCAAGAATGGAATTCTCAATATTTCTGAAGTCAAAATCAAAAACTTTCTTTGAATCAATACGCTGCTCGCACATCAATTCAAAGAGGGGCAAATGTAACTACCTAGATTTGGTCTGTTCCAACTATAGACCCTATTTTTGCTACGTGTGATCATACCCCCAATTATGTCCAAATGACCCTGCTACTACTTGGCATAATTCCTTTGAATCAGATTTAAGCTCCTAAGTGATCTAATCACTAATTTACATTAATCACTTTAGCCAATCCAATCAATTCAATTCAATCAATTCAAATCATACTTGGCTAAGGTAATTAATTTAAAGGGAATTAATGAAATCCTATTTATACCTCATCACTTGAAAAATCAATCCCCTAGCCTAAATTGATTCAATTTGGCTATAGTCGTAATTAATTATTACAAAGCAATCAAAAGCTTAAATGATTAATTAAAATCCCTATTATTAAATGAATATGTTATTACAAAAACTCATTTATTAATATTCCCTCAAACCTAACCTATCTCAACCACTTCTACCCTAGGTTCTAACCCATCTCAACCCATTCCACCCTTTGCTAATCTAATCCTAATTCTAATTCTATCCTAAGCTACCCTTAATGTTGTCACATTTCATTAAGGAATGATTAACTCCACCCACTTGAGAAAGTCAAGGAATCTCAAGATTCCTTTCCTCAAGTCCACCTTGTCAAGCTTGACTCTAAACCCTCACCCATACCTCATTAATACTTTCATAAATGAAGCATTAATGGCTCTTACATATTCCTTCCACCGATACCTCATTAATGAGTCTTACACCCTCATTAATGGCAGCCCTTCTAAAGTCTTCTCCCCTTCCTCCATTTCTCTTATAAATAGGATTGATTTTGAGCTCAAATGGCCCTTGATTTTATGAAATATATTGTTATAATTCTCCTAATTTTGAAGAGTTGATAGCATCCTTATGCTGCCCATATTTGGAGGATTGAAGAAGCAATCTCATATTGCTCATGTTTAGGACTTTCATAGTGCTTTCTAGCTTAAATATTTTTTATTTTTCTATAATCTTAATTTCTAGATCTAGCATGCATGTTTTTGAATCATTTAGATTACTTTTCATTTGAATCTTCCATTCTTAGGTTGTATTTGTGACTGGAATATGCATAATCTGAGGGCTATTATGTCATTTTTCATACTCCTCCTAGATAGGAAGAAATAGATCAATTTTGGTGAATGCTATGTTTTCTAACCCCTTGCTTTCACTAATGCAATGATTTATTGAAGTGTTGTGTCTCTTAATAGATACAAAAATCACACACACACTTAGAAGTTTCTTAGCTAGTGAAAATTCATTCGAGTGCGATCCACATACACCTTCATGGACCTCTTTTAATGCACGGTTAGAATCTTCTTATTCTAAACACCTAACTCGCATTCTGTCAAGACCTTATCTATATAAGTTAGTAGTAATGAGAAAATAATGTGATGTTGTCCTAATTAAGGCTCATTTTTCATTTCTGGATAGGCCATTAGGTAAGGTTTGATCTATAAGATATGCAATTATTTTGGCATATTTGGATTGGTCTTGGGTGTTTAGGGCACAAATAAATTTTGATTTAGGTGTATCAAATGCTGGAAAGGATAATTCTTCCACCAAGAAGTCATAGTAGAATTGATGTTCCTCCAGTTGTAACATCGATGCTAGCATTTCCATAGCATCTGCAGCACAATTTTCTATTCTTGGAATTTGTTGGAATGCGATGAAAACAAAGTACTTTTTCAAATATTCTACCATCTACTTGTAAGGAATAAAATTATTATCTTTTGTTTGATATTATCTATTGACTTGGTTGATGATGAGCTGAGAGTCACCATATACATGTAACTCTATGATTTTCCATTCAATAGCTAGCTTGAGCCCATTTACCAATGCTTCATATTCTAAGATATTTTTGGTGCATAGAAATATCATTTTATACGCCTTAGGTATCTTGTAGCCTTGAGGAGTGATAAATAATACCCCTACTCCAAATCCTTATTGTGTGAAAGAACCATCAAAATACATCTTCCAAGGATATTCTGTTAAGTGCATTATTGTCTCATCTAGAAACTCTATAATCAAAGGTGTTGTATCTTGTAATGGTGAATCAACTAGTTGATCGGCTAGCACTTTTCCTTTAATATCCCTTTTGTCTACCTACTTGATATCAAATTCACTAAGTATCAAGACCCATTTTTCTAGTGTTCCTGTTAATGTTGTTTTACTCAAGAGGTATTTGAGAGGGTCAATCTTTGCGATAAGTTTTACTATATGTGAAAGCATGTAGTGTCTCAACTTCTGGGATGCAAAAACAACTGCCAAGCAAGCCTTTTCAATGATACTATAGCTGATCTCATAAGACACCAATGTATTGCTAGTATAATAAATCACTCTTTCCTTTTTATTTTTGTCCTCTTGGGCTAGCAATACTCAAGGCAATGTATCAGTAGCTGAAATATAGAGTACCGACAGTTTCCCATGAATGGGTGCAATGAGAATGGGAGGGTTATCTAGATAGTCCTCTAATTCCTTGAAATTATTTTCACAATGTTCATCCCATTTGAAAGTTACTCCTTTATGTAAAATTTTTGTGAAAGGTTGCGCTCTATCTGCTAGTTGAGACATGAATCTTCTGATTGATTAGAGTCTTCCTTGAAGTGTCCTCATTTGACTGATATTATGAGGAGGTGACATTTCCATTATTTCTTTTACCTTTTATTGGTCCACCTCAATTCCTTTAGGATACATAATAAACCCTAAGAGCTTCCTTGATTGGGATCCAAATGCACATTTCTTTGGATTGAGCCTTAGTTGAAATTGCTCCATTCAATCTAGTGTCTTCCTCAAGTCTTCAATGTGAGTCATTCTTATCTTTCACTTGGCTAATATATCATCTACATAGTCCTCTATGTTCTTGTGTATCATGTTGTGGAAGATTATCATCATAGCTAGCTGATATGTAGCTCCAACATTATTTAGCCCAAATGACATTACATTCCAGCAAAATGTTCCCCATCCGCATGTAAATGTTGTCTTTTCTTGGTCTTCATGAGCATTCTTTATTTGGTTATAACCTGAGAATCCATCCATGAGTGAATAAATTTCATATCCTGTTGTGAGGTCTATAATCATATCAATATTCAGCAGTGGAAATTTATCTTTAGGGAAAGCTTTGTTTAAGTCCCTAAAATCTATGAAAATTCTGATAGACATATCTATTTTAGAAACTGGTACTACATTAGAAATCCATCTTGCATAAGCGATGACCCTTATGAATATAGCCTTTAATAGTTTTTCCAACTCCGCTTTTACCAATAATGCCACATTTGGGTACATCTTTATTAGTTTTTGTTTGAGAGGTTTAATTCCAGGAGCTATACATAAGTGATGTGTTATTAACTCAAGATCTAGTCCAGGTGTATCAGTATAAGACCATGCAAAGTTGATCTTTTTCTCTTTGAGGAACTTAGTAAACTATGTCTTTTCTTCTTTGGATAATGATTACGCCAGATGAACAAATTGAGGAGATTCTGATGTGCCCAAATTAACTGGTTGTGTTGGCTCTATCATTACTAAAGATCTTTCTTGGAAGTGCTCAGGGAGGATATCAAGAATCTCATCTTTTGGTCCCTGTGAGAGGTTTTCACTATCAGATATGTCTTTTATTTTTACTATTTTAGAATCTGATACTACCACAATGTGGTTTTAACCATTAGTTCTTTTTTTCTTTTTACTTTTCAATTTCTGACTAAGAAACTAGATATCCTCCTCTATCATATTCATGCTCCTTGCATTGGTGGAAGAGGGGTAGGGTTCATAATCATTTAGATAATAGGCCAAAGTATATTAATTGGGAAAGTTCATGATTGGAGTAGGTTCTGAGTCTATCCAATCAATAAGGTTAAGGTTTGCCAAGGATAATGATTTAGAGGTTTTTAAGGACAATATCGTGTTAGTGTCAAAACTATTAATTGACAAGACATGTTCTTTTAAGTCATCTTCTATAGTGTTCAGATCATTAAGAGTCAAACCGTCATTATTAGGGTCATTTTTAGTGTTATACAGACCTAACTCTAGTGACTCATCATTTGATCTTTCTCCTTATTCCCTTATCATATTAGAACTCATATCTTGTATCCTTTGCAACTCTTCTAGTCCCAGTAAGATGCCAGTGTCTTCATCAATTATCCTAGACATCACCATCTCCTTAAATTCTATGACAACGTTGGTATTATGGGTAGTGTTAGAACTTCCTCCTCTTTCCAATAAAGGTGTAAATTTATAATTTACATCTACCTCAATTTCCATGGTAGCATTAGACATGTGATCCCATTCATAATCATGTGAGTTTGAGATATTGTCATCATATCGGTTAAAAAACTCAACAATAGTTATCGGGTGTATCCTATTAACCATTTGTGGATCAAAGTGTGGTAGATCTAGGACATGTGAAACTATTGCAAATTTCCCCAATTAGGATGTGCATCTTGTTTTTTTCTTACAGGAGAGGATTCCTCAAGAGTTTTTGAGTTTCTCACTCCCTCTTCTCTGTTTATATCTTCTTGTTCTTGTTGTTGAGGGATTTCTTCATGAGATTCTTCTATTTTCTGAACTTTCGGAGAGTCTTCTTCTTCCTCCTCTACTTCTTGGATGTTGGTTTGTGACAACAAAGGGACATGATGCTCTAATTGTTCTCCAAAAGTAGGTACATACCATTCTCCTTGGTATTCTAGGTTCTCAATACCAATATGCAATAATCTTCATATGTCCAAGGTACAAGTTCTATCTCTTCCTCTTCTTCATCACTTCCTTTATCAAAGATTGGACCATCTCTTGAGGTGGGGTGTTTTGATTTTTTATTAAAACCCAACCCTATTTTTCTTTAGTGTCTCTTAATTCCATATGGATAGGCTCAATGATTCCTTTTCCTTTATCTCCTAAAGGTCCCTCCCCTTTGTATCTCATTTGTTTAAGAAGGTCATAACCTTTACCATATTTTTTAGGAGATATCTCAACATGTTTTACTTCATTTCTCTCTTTTCCCCCTTATAGAGCCAAGCCAAAACTACTTTATCTTCTTTTTATTCCTCTTGAGAAGTAGAGGTTGTAATCATACCAGTTGGTTCATGCATGTCTTTTCCTTTTGATGCAGTAGGTGTAAACAAGGGGGAAAGTCTCCCATATGATCTTGGAGACACAAGAATATTAGCCAATGATGGTGTTGTTTCTAGTTTGTATTCCCCCATGCTAGTTTCTTTAAGTTTTAATGTCTTTCCAAAGCTTCTCATCGCCATTTCTTTAGAGGTTTCAGCTGGGAACTCTTTTAGAACTTCCTTATTGTGAGGAACCATACTATCTTCCTTAACATTGTTGCAAGTGTAGCTTGAATCTGAAGGGATTTTTACTTCCACCCCATTGTGTGGAAATTTGATACATTGGTGGTAAGTAGATGGCACTGCTTATATTTCATGTATCCAAGGTCTTCCTATTAATATTTTATAGGCCAATGGTAGATCAAGAACTTGAAAAATCACATTGCATTCAATTGGTCATCTTCTTATTGGTAAAACAACTAGTCCTTTGGATGAGCTTTCATCTCCATTATAATCTTTGATGGTTATCTTACTCATTGAATCAATTATTTGTTCAAAAAGATCCAATGCTTGGACCAGATTGAGAGTACATATATTCAACCCCGTGCCTCCATCTATCAATACACATTTTACATGGTTTTTATGAATCAAGATGAGTCAAAGATTTGTAATCTTCTTCTGAAAAGGAGAGGTAATGGGGAGCTGATATGTGATTGACCATTTCCTATAACTTGTCCACATCTATTTCTTTTAGAACATTTTCAAAATGTAGGGCTTGTTCAAGAACTTCCCTATGCACTGAAGAGATCTTTAATAACTCAAATATAGAAATTTGAGCCAAGGTCCTTTGTAATTGGTCTACCAAGTTATAGTTAGCAGATGTTATGGGAATTCTTTGTCTTGATGTTTCTAGTTTAGGAATTGTGATAATATGTGGTTTAGATGGTGTTACCTATTTGGACGAGGAATTAACCCCTTTAATTGTGATTTGTTCTTGGCTTTGTGTTACCATATTTGAATGTGTCAATTTTTCCTTGACACCTTTGATAGTGATCACTTTGATTGATTTTTTCTTTATGTCCAACATATTGACCACATTATTGTTATGAGAATATGTGTAATTGACTTCATTTCTTTTTCCTTTGGAGGCTTCTCCTTTTTCATAGTTGGGTAATGGTTTATTATATGCCATGTGATTTTCATTAGATGTATGTCCTTCCACTTTGATCTTGCCTCTGTCAATGAGATCTTGTATAATGTGTTTGAGTTTAACACAGTCATTAGTCTTATGCCCTTTATTCTTATGGAACTCATAATAGGCATTATCATTCCACCACCTTGGTTTTACTTCTAGTTCCCATGGTTTTGACTTTGATACCGTGATGATTTTTTTATCCAAGAGAGTCTTCAAAACTATCTCAAGAGGTTCTCCCAATGGATTAAATGTTCATTTTGGTCTAAACATCCATGGCTTATTCTTGTTGGTATCAGTGTTTTCTCTTGGTATTATTTTTCTTACCTTACCTTCTTTGCTTTCTTGTAAAATTTTTGTGAAATTAAATATAGCTGGTTTAGCATTCACATTTGAGGCTTCCACCACTCAATCACTAACAACATTTTTGTTCTTGTTCCACCATTTAGGTTTGTTTTTATAGTTGTTAGAGGATTTATTGTTGCTTTAGAGTGTGATCTCTCTTTTTTTTACCATAACTTCTTCAACATGAATGACGTTCTTTATCATTCTATCAAAACTAGGAGAATCTTGCATTTGTAGAGCGTAGTTCATTTCAAGTACTAAGTTTTTTACAAACATTTCCATCTTTTCAAATTCAGGTATTGGTCTTGAGTACCTTACAAATATTATCCTCCACCATTGCAAAAAGTGTGTGAAGGATTCACCTATTCATTATTTTGTATTGCAAAGGTCCATCATGGTAATGTTGTGTTGTATGTTGTATTAGTAATATTGGACAAATGTTTGAATTAACTCCTCAATTTTTTTTACACTTGGTGTTAGTTTAGAGAACCATTCCATAGAATTTCCACCTAGACTTCCTGGAAATAGTTTCATCAAGTACGTCTATTTGTACATGTATTCTATGCTTAGGGCACAAAATTCTCTTACATGGTCATGTGGATCAGTTTCTCCCATGTATTTTTCATATTTGGGTCATGCCATGTTAGGTGGGAATGGAACCATGTTTATGCTCTTGTCAAAAGGAAACAAACATATGTGCTCCAAGGAGTATTTATTTGTTAGTTTAATCTTCTCTTTCTTGAGTTCTGCGAGTTCCATTTGCATTTTATATAGTTGTTTCAAGAGTATGGAGATGGGTGTTTGTACCTCTTCTTCCTTCAATCTTTCAACATCATAATCTTTAGGAAGTTTAACTCCAAGAGAAGATAAGTGAAGGAAGTATTTTTCTTTATCTTTTCCATTTTTTTTCTCCAAGGTCATTTGAAACTTCCTATTTTTTTTAAATTTATTGTATTCTTCTTCCGATATGTCCTCATCACTTTCTGATTAAAACAAAGGATGGTCATGATTTCTCTCTTCTTGACTTTCCCTTTCATCATGTTCTTGGTTATATTACTCAAAGGCATCGATCCATTTGTGATTAGGTGTATCCATTTTAGGTGAGTCTTGATCAAAGAGGGGGTTTGTTCTAGATGTCTCTCCTTATAGAAATCTAAGAAATCTTGGAGGTCTTTCTGAATCATCAGCAAGGTATTGTTTACTTCTTGTGTTAACCATGAAAGCAAGGTCTCAATTTTTTCAAAAGCATTCCAATTGTGTCAAAAGGAATTTCTACATTGTCCAAATACGTTTGTCCAAGTTTTGGTGAGTAATTTTGATTGTTTGAAGTGATTGATTCCAACGTTAGAGGGTTAGAATGCCCTGATAGTGAACTCAGAACTAAGAAGATTTGTTGAGTGATGTGACAAAATGATTTTGGATCAATTGTGACAAACCTAAATAACATGCAATTTAGACTTCCAATTAGATTGAGAAACAATGACAGGGGGACCCGCAAGAACAATAGAACCAGACTGAAGAGCCAAATGGGTATCCAGAACTACAAAGTTGCTAAGTCTAACACATGTGCAAGTACCCTTTTCCTAGATGAAACTGACCAGATGCAAGCCTAAATATACAAGATGTGACCCTATTCTTCTTGAATGCGATCTAGTTTCCCAGATGGGAGTGAGGATTTACCCAATGCGAGCCTTCTAGCCAAATGTGATTTTGTTTCCTAAATGTGATCTAGGATTTACTAGATGTGAATCTGTGATAATTTTTCCTAATTTTTTCCACTTTGTCTTGAAGAATGTGAAAATTTATTCGACTCCAAGTTCTATCTAATGAATTCCAGAGTGTTTTTGAGCAGCATAGAAATCTGTGATTGTCAAAATATTTATTGTTTGGGGGTGTTTATCTTGTTATTTCAATTTTGACACATCAAACAAGTTGTTAAATGACCAAACACACCTATTCCCTAAAATATATGGCATAGCATGAAAATATTTGCTCATAAAATCAGGTACATACTCAAATGATAATCATAATACAACCATCACCAAGCACGCAATGGCTCAAGTCATGATCTCATATTATCCAACTCCAAACACAAGTGAGGGCATGAAATGACGAGTATCTTGGGACAATTACTATTTGCCTTGCACAAAGATTATCACCTTTTGGAGATGAATCAAGTGGTCTTTACTACAAATTATTTTAATCTAGGCATCCATTCACAACCTTCCCCCATAGAATTGCACAAGGAAAAATTAAGGGGTATAACCCTATGAGTACCTAAATGTGTGTAGTCTCGCAAGCAAGATTCAAGCATCTCCGCACTGCACACATCCAAGCATGTCCAAGGAATGATAGTCAAAATTCCAAGGACAAAACAGATTACATCTTCTGAGACTTTGGCCTCGAGGAATCATTTTTATTATAGTGCGATGGAAGGGCTTGCATTCACCTATCCTCACTTGGGTCATTCCTGGGAGATTTTTTCCTCAACTGGTAGGCCCTCTAAAGCTAAAAGAAATAAAGAGGATTGGTGGCTTAGGAATCTAGATTTTACATTCTTCACAAGGAAGAAGAGCATACTCTCCTATCCATGTTGTTTTCTCCTATCAAACACATCATGCAAGTTCTTTCCCTCGAATTGTCAAACTCAAAAGCTAGTCCCTCATATCGAGTTTCTAATTTTTCAACTTGGGAAAAGAGAATAATCCTCTAGTTGGACTAAGCATCAATTTAAATTCTAAAATTTAGATTCCTATTAAAGAAATTAACCAAAACACTTTTGAGCAATTTAAGTTTATTTCCCCCAATTTCTATTCAAATCTTAACTTAATGTTTGAGGTTTTGATTTTCCATAAAGGAAAAGAGCATACTTCTCTAATCAATTTACAAAGTGGATATAAATTGTGGTAAGTTCCTAGAATTGCAAAATAAGTTTGGTTGAAATACATAAGGCAACCTACAAAACCACTTGTTAGTAGTTTCATTCCATCTTATTAACCAAAGAAGTCTTGAATAGTGTCCTGGAAGAACTCATTAGGTTGCTCAAACAATAAGATTCATCCAATAACATGCAAAGTTACTTGATTAGTTATCAAATTTATCAAACATTCCAGTAGACTAACTAAATGTGACTCTGAACCTTACTAAATGCGATCTTATTTCCAAAATGTGATCCAGAAATGACTAAATGTGATGAAAGATCCTAAAGGTGAGCCTTTACACTAAATGTGATATGGGATTAACCAAATATGATCCTTTACCAAAAATGATTTAGGATTAACAAGATGCGATGCAGGATATCCAGGATGGAAGATTCTTTCCAGGATGTGATCCTTTGCTCCTAAATGTGATCCTTTTCTTCCAAATGTGAGTCTGGACCCAAAAACATAGAATAAAAGATGATTAATTGGGTCAAAATGGTGAGAAATGTGTGCATGAATTATGTACTTGCAAGATGCAACACAACACTTCAATATGTCATTGCATCAATGGTTAGAAATATGGAAATCAATTAAAAATCATAATGAAACCATTGAAATCAACATATTGCTTCCTATCTAAGAAGAGTATGATTTAAGCTATAATTGTGCTCAAATTATGCATTAAATTAGTGACACATTCAATACTAGAATGGAATATTTATTGATAAATGAAGCTAAATATCATGCAATTCATGCTTATAAATAATGCAAAGATTCATTAAAGCATAAATGGAAGTTATCTAATTAGCTATGTGAAATCATGAAACAAAAATGATAGCATAAGAGTGCATTCAAAATTCTAAAAATTGTGGGCCTATTGAGCTCAAAATTTAATCCTTTTATGGAAGAATTTGAGAAATGAGAGGTTGATATCAACTTGCAAGGAGAGGTGAGTATTGAATCTTTGGTGATCCATGTGAGTGAACTCTCATTGGTTCATGGATTGACTTTCCACGTGCAGGTGATGAGTTGTATTTGGAGATTTTATTTAATTCCTTTTAATTAATTACTTTAGCCAAGGATTTAATTGGGTTGATTTTATTTAAAAGGCCAAGGTAATTAATGTGAGTTAGTGATGAAATCACTTTGAGTTTAGGAGATTAAATTTATTTTGATGAATTATGCCAATAATTGAATAGTTGGATTGAGATAATTAGGGGTATGATCACAATTAGGGAAAATAGGGTCTCTAGTTAGAGTAGACCAAATTAGGGTGGTTACAATTACCTTTAACCTTATCATTAATATTTCTAGTAAAATCTACAAAATTACATAGCTTGGTGTACATTTTTTTAGCTTTGGTCAAAATTTCCTTTAATGTGTCTATTACCTTTGATAGCTCAACTTTGAAAACTACAATCTTCGTTAACAATTGTTGCACAATATTTTCTTCAAGTTTCTTTGTTGCATTACTGGTAAGTCTATCCTCCAAATCCTTACTTGATTGACTGATTCCATCTATGTAACCTTTCATCCAATAAAATAATGACTCTTCCTAATCTATAGTTATGTCTGGCATTAGATCTTCAAATAGATCCAGTGTCTATATCAAAATTTTATTCTTTTTCTTCTTTGCCATCTCCTTATCCAACTTGGCTTTCTTGTTCAAAAATCTTGCATACTCTTCTTTGTCTTTTTTCTTCTTGAGCTTTCTCAAATCTTGTTCGATTATCTCAAACTTAGGATCGTCATCATCATTTGCTAATAGTTGTATCCTTCAGTTGCTTCAAAATGTATTTGACACATCCAACTATATCTTTCCATGTCACTTCATAACCAAATGTTGGGACCCAAGATGTCCTTGGTTCCACTGGTTTAATCCTACAACTTTGTGCACTCTTTGGTTTGACTCATGGGCTTCAAGAAGTAAGCCTAGTCTTTTGGGGGATGATGTAGTGCCTCTCCCATTTGTAGTCTACATTAAATCCTAATGGATGCAGCCTCAACTTTATGTATGCTTATGTATATATGGATGATTTTGCGATGCCTTTCTTTGGCTCTGGATGCTTATTATTTCTCCTATTATACTGGTTGAGCTAATCTTATGATTCAGTGACTATTCTTGTGTTATGATTTTATAGTGGTATTGTGAGATGCACCCAGTTGAGTTTATTCTTTTTCTCATTCTGAGATTACTGTTGTGGTCATCATGGTATGTGGCTTATGATGTGAGTGATGGTTCCAATGATGTATGTGCCAGTGGCTATTACATTATGATTGTATCTTGATTTTATTCTGTGATTGTCCATATGATATGATCAGGTAGTTGCACTGTGTCATGCATTTGATTACCATGTGTTATTTTTCTTACTAGTATCATTGATGATTTAAATATTAGATTATGTTGTTATTTTCATTGTGATCCTATCTACATGATGGTGATTTATGATTATATTTGGGATACTTTGTATTTGATAATATTGAGACAATATGTTATTATGAATATCACGGATTCATGTTATAATGTTCCTTATATGTTGTTGAGTATTTTTATAGATATTTGCATTGATATATGCTCACATTGCTAAAAATGATTATTTAATTTTTTATATATTTAAATACAATGTTGATTTAAATAATATGATATTCACTACTATGCTCATATAATTGTTATGAATTATGCCTGATGTGATTGTACTAGGTGAGATGAAGTCGTAGTTTCTCATTCATAAGGTCCACACGATGTCTCATTCTCCTTCGATGTTTTCTATCATTTATGTTCACGTGCTTCAAATATTTATATTATGAGAAGATACAATTTATGTTTGCATGTTTTAGTGAACATGTAATAAACACGTTCCACCTAAGCTACAGGATTTGAGTGTGTTAATATCTCCGACAGTGGCACAAGAGATAGTTACACTGACCCTTCATTATTGAGCCAATATCATTCCTATATGGATGATGTACTCATGATTATATTATTATCCCTCAGGTACACGTTGGTAAGTCTAGACATCATGATGTATTATTGTATAGTCTTAAAATGGAAGCACTTCCATGTTGAGAATGTTTAGCCCTCCTTTGGGGATGTTTTTGACCTCCATCATATCATCTTTCCATTTCTGCATCATCTCCTACTTATGTTCCTGTTCAAGACCCTGATTGGGCTTCTTCAAGCACCTTTTACCCCACTTGGCATGTTTTCTAGAGGTTCTGGCCCCTT
>MU216857.1:50539-73668 GCA_018584345.1 Thuja plicata | reverse complement strand
TCATTCTTCTACAAGTTAGATTGCATTTCTCCTCTTGTCTATTCACTGGGGGGCAAGAGGAATCTTATTCCAGTCTTCTAGGATCCATTTTTCTCTTAGCATGTATCTTGTTTTGAGTTTAATTGGTTATTCTTTCTATGTTCTATCCCTATAAATCATCCATGATATCTTTTCTATAACATTTGTTTTGTAACAATATCTCTTTGCTATAAAATATCTTGATATAAATTGATATATCCCTTGCCTTCACACCTGGGGGGCAAGGTATGTTCTTTCTTCCTCTATCTAAGGAGCTACTTTCCTTAGCTTAGTGGCATGTGTTTATCTTACAATGTTATTTCTTTATAAAGATTTGTCTTTTGACTATTGATGCCCTCTTATATGAGAGGTGATTGTCCTAGGTCATCACCTCTTCTTTATTTTGTAAACTATATTTTTGATAAACTCTTTCTCTTGCTTTGGGTTTGAGTTTGTTTCCTTCATCTGAAGATTCCTCTTCCTCTTGATTACAGGGGGTTTTTTGATTGAATCTTTGTTCCCTCTTTTCTATAGAAGATGACATTTTATCCTAAGCACTCCTCTATGGTGAGGGTCTTGTTGATGAGATCTCTTCCCTTTGAGGATCCTTTTTCCATAAGTGGCATATCCATTTCATGATTATCTATGTTCCTAGATGTAAGGGTCAAGGATCTTCACTAAGAATATGGTATGCATTGTTGTTAAGATGGATATCTCCTTACCTATCCTTCCTAGTGGGTAGTCATGATAAGGAGGGGGGCATATATAGGGTCTCCCTTGTACTATAGTTTACATTTATTTACATTTTGTAGCATGCTAAATCCTCAGAAGGTAATGCACATAAGTTGCTAAACCCTGAAGGGACACGCATTTTTACTTTTATGTTTTCTAAATCCTCAGTAGGTAACGCACATAAAGTTGCTAAATCCTAAAGAGATACACACCCTTTTTATTTTTACGATATGCTAAATCCTCGGAAGGTAACACACATAAGTTGCTAAATCCTAAAGGGACACGCATTTTTACTTTTATGTTTGGTAAATCCTCTGAAGGTAATGCACATAAGTTGCTAAATCCTGAATGGACACGCATTTTAAATTCCATAGTGATACAGGAATGTAGATCTATGAATATTTTCAAAAGTCATCAAAAGACGCATTTACAATTACAAGCATAGTTTATGGGTGAACCTGTTGGGGGATCTCCCTCCTTGGTGATTCAGAGTAAGGTGGGAATCTTACTAGGTGAGGTAATCACTTTCTCTTTTCTCTCTTTCGCTTTCATGCTAGTAGGATTAGATCATGAAACTATGTTATCTATGGTGTTGTTCTTGTCTTACTTATGTAGTTATGTATGTTTTCTATGATTGATTTCTCTTTACTTTCATATCTTAATGTATGTATGTTGAGTTAGAATCCTTTGTCTAAGGACTCATGTCCTTGACTTAGTGATGTTCTACTTTGTTGCAATCCACCGGTGTCTTTCTTCTAACTTTACCGTGAGCATGTTTGATTTCCATACTCTCACTAAAGTGGGGGCTTAATGTATCGTCTTAAAATGGAAGCACTTCCATGTTGAGAAATTTTAGCCCTCCTTTGGGGATTTTTTTGACCTCCATCATATCATATTTCTATTTTTACATCATCTCCTGCTTCTGTGCCTGTTCAGGACCTTGATTGGGCCTCTCCGGGCACCTTTTACCCCACTGGCATGTTTTCCAGGGGTTCTGGCCCCCTGGGTCAAGGTCGTCCTCAACCTTGACCTAGGTAAAGGTTGAAATTGACCTTGACCTAGGTCAAGGTCAACCTCGACCCTGACTAGGGTCCCCCTTTTGAATCTGGAAGCCTGTCAGCTGCCGAGGGTCATCCAAAATTCAATTTTTCCGCTTTCAAGTTGGCTATTTCGGGTTCCAAAGCGATGATTCCTAAATTATATTTAATATAGGTCCTCTCATAGGGGTAAAGGCTTTAATGGTAATTTAATTATCCTATTTCAACCTCCTTAGAATATTGTTCCCTAGTTTCATATAAAAGGGAGCCTTCTTCTCTCATTTTCTCTAACCATTATCAAGTAAAAAGCAATATTGAGCAAGAAAAAGTCTTCTAATCGTGACCAAGCATCCATTATTCTCAATCTTCCAAGGTGTTCAAGTCTTCTTCTCAATCATTCAAGTTCTCCATTAAAGATCAAGGATTTAAGTTTTCAAGCCTTTGAAGGGATCAGGTTCAAGCATTCAAGATTCATCATTCAAACCCTAGATCTAGCCATTATGGTGGTGTGATCTTCCTTCAAGATCCCTTGTGCATCCTCAAGACTCTTTCATTACTTCTTCAAGGTGGATTCCAAGCATAAAATCATGGAGGTTTATCTTCTTTATTGAGTCTAAACTTTCATACTTACATACTTGCTTACATTTGAATTACAATTGCATATCTATTAAATATCATAGCTTCATTCTTAGATTCAATTCTACTACTTGCTAGCATTCTATACTTTATTGATTTCAAGGTTAATTCTTAAATTGGGGTTTGACTAAGGAAAACCTCTCTCCCCCAACAAACAAACCTCTTTTTCTTATAGGTATAGGTTCAGGACTACAGATTTGGACTCAGATCTGGATACCCTTTTCAGCTTTCTGTCAGGCTCCACGAATAGATTCTCTGTCAGACCTGTGCAGGTCAAGGTTGACATTATTGGGTCAAGGTTGACATTTGTGGGTCAAGGTCGACCTTTTTCACAAGACGACATTGGATCATAAAAATATTTCTGGGTTTTGTTCGTCTCTGCGTTCTGGTTCTGGATCATACTTCAGTTTTTCCAAAAATAGAGTATAGACCTCAGAAAATAGCATTATTTGATCTACAATTATTTAAGGTTAGTACATTTCTCTTATTTCTTTAATTACTACCATCTATTATATCTATATATTCAATTAATATAATTTAAGATCTTCTTCTCTTATCTCATTTCCAAATGATTGATTCATTTATGCATTAATCCTTCTCTTGCATTGATCAACTTGGATCTTGCATTTGTTCATTTGGGGATAAAGGTGGAATATCTTATCTTCCTCATAATCATATTTCAATACAAACACAATTTAAATGTAAAGGATAGGGAAATACACAATCAAACCCTAATAAAACTAAATAAAACAAAAGAAATATTTTTCTTCCTTTACAATTATGTGATAGAACACTGGTGTGTTTGTGTATTAGAGTTCTCATAGTTTCCGTGGAAGAGTTTTAATTAACATGCTGATTTTTATTGTTTAGCATTTAGTTTTATCTCATCGGATAATTTGTCGCAGTCAAATTTTGTTTAATTGGAATTTATTTATTTATTCCCAGTGGTATTTATAAGAATTCTATAGTTTTCTTTAATTTATTTAAGTGATTTTTATAAAGTCTCTATTTGCCAAAAGTGACTTTATATTTGGAGGAAAAGAGTTTATTCTTCACTATTACATTTTGGAGAGCAAAAATTGTTCTAACCCTCTTGTGCTCATTTTGGAGATTTTCTCACTGTGGTTGATCCATTTGTTGGATCCATGTGGGTAGAGGCTCATTGGATTTGTGATGCAAATCCTCAACTTCCTATGGAGCCATTCTTTGTTCCACAAATAATTGAATTCTTTTCGTATTTCAGATTTTTTCTCCAATTTATGTGGGGTAGGAATCTCACCGTATTAGTTTTACCTCATTATTTTGTTTGAAGTATGTTGCAATAGTTTAGTGGGCTGAGAATTAGCATTAACCCATGATTTCATGTATTCCTTTCACCTGTCTGGGTTTGAATGATAAAATATATGTTTTTATTTTGGAAAATTGGGGTCTTAGCATTTTTATGTTTCCCATTTTTCCATGCAAGCCCAAAATAATATTTTTTTTAGAAAAGTGTGTTATTGGGTGCCTAAGGGAAAATGGGTTTTCTTCTTTTCATTTTATTTGAAGTTTGATATTTGGGCATTTTCGTGGGTGCATTATTTGTGTAACACCTAGTTTTCCCCAATGCCATGTTTGGCATGATTGTATTATGGGATGTTGTTATACCATATTTGTGTAACATAAGAAATATTACATTTAAAAATGTTTGTATATGAAATAGATGTATTTGAAATGTAGGGGGTAAATAAGATGTTTCATTTTTGTCCTTATATATACAAATGAAGGATCCAAATTGATTAACCCTAAAGGAAGGATCAATGCATAAATGAATCAATCATTTGGAAATAAGAGAAAAGAGGAAAATCTTAAATACTCATTTATAGAAAAGAATGTGTGATAGGTTTAGATAGATTAAGAACTTTTAATTGAAATGGATAGGAGAAAAGTACTAACCTTAAAATGGTGCAGATCCAAAGAATGTTGTTTTTGGGGGTCTGCACTCAGTTTCTAGAAAATCTGAGACCGGATCTGGAATAGAAATGAAAAAATGACCAAAACCCAGAAATATTTTTCTGTTCTAACACAATTCTGATTTTGACCCTCAAGTCAATGTCACCATTGACCCAAAAATTTTGATTCCGACCTAGGGCATAATTGACCTAAAAATTCTCTGACAAGAAATCTATTTTTGGATCTCGAAAGTTTTCCAAAAAGGGTATCCAAATTTGTGCTCTGATATTCTATTCTGAACCTGTACCTGCAAGAAAAATGGATTTGTTTGTTGGGGGGAGGGGTTTGCCTTGGTCAAAACTCAGTTTTGGAATTAACCTAAAAGTATAATTGAAATTGCATAAGTAAACAAAGTAAATGAACAAATTCACCTTTCTTGTAGAATTCCTTGTGGTGGATTCAAATCTGTGGATCCACAAGTATGCATGCACCAAATGGATGTAGAATGTAGAATGTAGGATGTCTCAAATCAATTGCTTGTAGATCTTCAATCCCAATCTTAAATGGATCTTGGAATAGGAAGAGGTTTGGAGGAATGTGGATGGAGAAATCTTCAACAAGAGGGCTCCATGGAGCTTGAATCCTTCAATGGCCACCAATGGATCTTCTTGATTAAATGAGTGCTTGAGAAGTGCTTGAATGCTTGAGAATGAATGAATGCTTGAATGGATACTTGGCTTGCTTCAAATCTTTCTTCTTCACCTTCATATCTCACTCTTCAAGTCTTTTTCATAGATTTCTCTTGCTTATAGTTTAAGTTTAAGTTTTTGGTTAGAGAAAATGAGAGGAGAAATATTCCTTATATATGAAACTAGGGCACAATATTCTAGAGGCCTACATAGGAGAATTAAATTCCAATTAGACCTATAACCTTAGAAGAGGACCTTTTAAGATTTGTTGTTCCAAAGACTAAAACAGTTGACCCGGAAGCGAGAATCAACTCTTTCCAAAGCTCGACATCTGGAAACCCTAGAAATTTGGAATTTAAACCCTAGGTCAGAAAAAGGTCAATTCTGACCTAGGTCAAGTTTGAGGTTGACCTTGACCCAAAAAGGTCGACCTTGACCCTGAGGTCAAATTCCTAGTTTGCAGTATGGAGTGTTAGAAATAGGCTGGAAAAAGTGGAAAATGGGGTAGAATAGGGGGAAAAAGCCAGATCCAAGTCAGAGACCCATTCAAGGTGTTTGACATGACCCCAAACCAATTAGTTAGAAGGCTAAACCAGTCCACAATGGAAGTGATTCCATTTTCCAACTATATATTTAGCCCCCACTTTAACAAGAGTATTGACTCAACGCAAACTCTTGGTAAAGGAGATCATAAAGAATAGATAATCTTATTGAAATCAAAAGGGACAAAGGAATCCTCAAGCCCCTAGGGACTTAAGTCTTTATCAACCCTAAGATCACGATAAGATAGACATTACCAGTTAAGGAGAAAAAGAGAAAGGGTGTGATTACCTTTCCCAATGAGAACTTATGTCCCATTCTGAACCACACAAGGAAACATTGCAACTGGAAAGATGGAGTTGAACCACCTAGTGAATGTGGCTACTCACTAATCAAACCATCAGGTAGATCCGATCTTAAGGAAACCTTCCAACCTTAAGGGATCAAAAAATTGTAAATTGAAACTAGAGAGATCAAGAGATCCATGTAAATTTAAAATAGAGGATCAAGAGATCCTATAAAGTAAAATATCCATGCTTTAAGGATTATTCTTTAATCCATAAAGGGAAAATTTTTAAGTTTTGAAAATATTTTGAACGTGCATGTGTGCAAAAAGTAAGTAGAGTGTATGCCCCCATGTTAAATTCATTGCTAAGACTTTAAAAGGAGTAATAGCTTTGATGGAAACATAAAAAACTCCATTGATTACGTTTCCACTACGAGATGCCCCCAAATGAAGACAAATCAAGGGAAATAACACATAAACATACAAAGAACACAGAAGGGATCTACCTACTGTGGGGTCAGTATGATCATATGATAGCATGTATATATAGATATGATATTATTGCAAATGAATTTACATCATTCCCCAAAGAAAGTAGAACTACAATCACAATGGAGCAAAGAAAACTCAAGAGTTACGAAGAAGAGTCTTTTCAGACCACAACATGGAGACCAAAAAGAATCAGTGCTACCATGTTGCAGATCCAAGCGGAATACACAAGGAAAAAATTTATGAACAATAGCACAAGTAGAAAATAACATGAAGACAACATATAGAAGAGTAAAGATACATATAGAGGAATTATACAATAGGTTTGATTCCTTTATCACCTTGCACCAACAAAGTAACAAGGGTCATATAAAAGAGTCTAACAAACATTTAGCAAACACATTATAAGAGAAGCACAGTACAACATGAAAACACAAAAAGGGATACCATGAAGGATAAGCCAATCAGGCGCATCATCTACTCTCCCCATCTCAGTTTATATCATTTAGGGAAGGTGGGCAACTCGCAAGAGAGACTATATCCAATACAGTAGGAATAATAGTCAGTTTTAAACAAGGATCCTCTTGAGAATCGTGATGTTCGATACTAGGTGTAATTATCAATTGAGTTGAAAGCATGTGAGGTTAATCAGTATCATATTTGTCACTAAGATCAATAGGATCCTCAAGAGTATCTTCCTTGTCAAGATTAATTAAAATAGGATCTAGGATGTGAATAGTATCATCATACTCATTCATCTTAACATCATTATGAACATTAACTTCTTCCAACACATCAGGCATAGCTTGGTCAAAAGAAGGTAAACAATTTCAAAGAATAGAAGCATGGGCCCTAGCATTAGATCTACGCTTCTTATGACATTCATTAGCAGATTTGTTATGTTTTTCTTTGTTTGACACATGTTGAGAACTAGGAGGAATAACAATTGTTCCTTCATAGGTTATATAAGAGGATTGGTAGGATTTGCAGTAGGTTGAGAAGTGGCACTGGGAGGCTGAGTAATAGAGCTATCTATAATGGATAAAGGAGGCATAGAAGAAGTGGGAAAAAGACCACAGTTAAGATCAATCTGAGCATGCTTAACTCGACAATATTGCGATGTTTATAGGCTTGATATGAAATAAAAAGGTTGTCAGGGAGAGGAGGACATGAATTAGGTAATGAAGGCCAAAATAAATCAAGAGTAGCATAATCTCTAGGCCTAGAAGGTTGATACAAATTATGATTAATAATTTTCACTTCTCCATTATGAATGAACTTAAGAAATTTATGAATAAGAGAAGCAATATAATGCATAGAAGTTATCCAAGGCAAACCAAATTTGACTTGAAATTGATCAGAAGTAGGAATGAAAATGAAGGTAGTATCTACAACTTTGCCACAAAGTTCAACAGGCAAGTTAATAGAACCAAGTGAAGGATAGAGAAAACCATTACAAGTTTGGATCCATGCATTAGATGTATCATAACAATCACGTTGTAGGTTTTTCATAAAAAGGTTTTCCTCAGTAATAGAATTTATTAAAGATGTAGAATCAACAAGACAACCATGTGTAGGTATCTTAGCAATCCTATCATAGATATAAAGGGGACCATCAGGAGCCTTAATAGTCTCAGAATCATCAAAGGTAATTGAAAGTTCTCAAGGTCGCTTATCCTTAGTCTATTTCTAACATTTAGGTGGAGGTGAGGGATCTTGAATAGTAGGTTGAGGTTAAATAATGCACTCCACATGATTAACAATGTGATTAAGATCATCCATCTTTTAATCATAAATAATATTCACAGAAGATGGCTGAGCGATGGTATTAGTATCATGTGTAGGTAAAGGATTCATATAGATTTGAATGTTTTGATTAGGAGAGACAAATTTGTTCCCATTACCATCAAAATTATCAATAGATAAAGCATTAGAATCGATTAAGTCTTGAACTTTAAGCTTTAGAGAATAACATTTTTTAGTATCATGGCCATTCTGGCGATGGTATTGGCAAAAAGCTTTAGAATTAAAGGATTTTGATGCTATTATAGTAGGAAGGAGAGGTTGAATAGGAGGAAAGGTAATCATATTAGCACTTAACAACCTACTCATAATATAATGTAAAGATTCAAAGAGAGGAGTAAATGTATGATTCATACAGAAAGAAGTGGATGCAGAAGTGACATTGTTGGATGCAACAACAACTCGATCAACAACCGCATTCATCTGTTTATTAATCTTGATATATTTGTTAGGTATCTGAAAATTATTATGATTAGGATCAACATCACTCTTAACAACTGGAACATGAGCCATTGGAGTGTTGCTCTCAAATTGACTCACTTGTAATTGATAATGATGAAGTGCTACACAAAGTTGTTGAAAAGAGGTAAATTCAGTAAATAGAATCTTATCTCTAATATCCTTTTATAAACTTGAAATAAATATATGATGGATATCAATATCAGGAATAGGATAAGAAATCTAAGCATACAAATGCTTAAATCTACCAATAAAATCAGTCAATTTTTCCTTAATGTTTTGTTTACAATGCATTAAATCAGTTAAGGACACTTGTGGACCAATGTTATTTTTAAATTGTTGGATAAAGGTATTAGAAAGTTTAGGAAAATAATCAATAGAATAAGGAGGTAAAGAAAAATACCATTGCAAGGCCTTATCATGAAAAGTCCTAGCAAACAACTTAGCTAAAATCCTTTGGTAATGAGCATAATCACTACAAAGGATTTAAAATGTTTTAACATGACTAACGGGATCTCCTTTACCATTGTAATTCTTAAGATGAGGCATATCGGCTTGCTGAGGGATAGTAGCATGAATAATGTCTAAGGATAAAAGACTACCCATGTCACATGTAGGAATGCTAAACTTGGATTGGGTTAAGGATGTAAGTTGTTGTTGTAAAGATGACACAGTTTGAGCCAAACTAATAATTGTGGAATCATTAGAAGAAATAGGTTGCATAGAAATATTAGGAACACTAGGAAAAGTGTAGGAAGCAGCAAGAATGGAAGACACAACTAGTGGAACACTTGGAACCACGGTTGGAAGGGGATTGTAATAAGTAAAAGGAACACTATGGTATGAAGGTTGTGAGGTAGGTAGAGATACCGATGGAACGCTCATAGGAATAGATGAACTTGGGAGAGATGTAGTCATGAAAGGAGGGGTATAAGTAGGAATGATAGGTAAAGGAACAGAAGAAGGTCCCTCACAAGTGACAGGAGGAGTGAATCCTAGATCTTGAGCCTCTCGAACTAAAGGTTTAACATTCAAATGCACAATATGAGCGATACCATGCAAAATATTAATACCTTGATCACTATCACAAAAGAATTTCTTAAGAGCCTCTATGGATTGGATGGAATCTTGATTATGGTTTTCTTGAATAAGCCAATTTACCATTATATCAAGTTTTGTTGAAAGTTTTTGCACTTGTTCAGGAGGAACTCTTAAAGAGTCATCCTCATTATGAGATGAGTGAGAAGAGTTATGCTCCATAGAATGATTAGAATCATGAGTGATCAAATTTTCATCTGGGATGCTAAGGAAAGGAGAGGAAGACTCAGGATCAAAGGAACCCATAAGTCTATGGCTTCTTCTAATAGGGATACTATAAGTAGGACTAGAAGTGGTAAAGCTCATACACCAATGCAATGCAAATGAACTAATTTAGGAAACACAAGATTTTGATTTTAATTTTTGAAATGTAAATGCAAGAAAATAAAAGAAAGCTAATCTAATATGCATGCAAGATCTAAGATAAAAGATGTAAATCTAACACCAAAAAGAAAGAGTTGTTTATCGCGGGTTCACCAAAATGTAAGATAAGAAATATTACATTTAAAATATGTCTGGTGTATGAAATAGATGTATTTAAAATGTAGGGGGTAAATAAGATGTTTACTTTTTATCCTCAGATATACAAATGAAGGATCCAAATTTATTAACCCTAAAGGAAGGATCAATGCATAAATGAATCAATCATTTGGAAATAAGAGCAAAGAGAAAGATCTTAAATACCCGTTTATAGAAAAGAATGTGTGATAGGTTTAGATAGATTAACAACTTTCAATTGAAATAGATAGGAGAAAAGTTCTAACCTTGAAATGTTCCAAATCTAAAGAATGTTGTTTTCAGGTTCTGCACTCAGTTTTTGGAAAATTATGAGATCAGATCTAGAATAGAAACGCAAAAACAAAAAAAACTCAGAAATATTTTTCCATTCTGACACAGTTTTGATTTTGACCCTCAAGTCAATGTCACCATTGACCCAGAATCTTTGATTCCGAACTAGGGAAGAATTGACCTGAAAATTCTCCAAAAGGAAATTTGTTTTTGGATCTCGAAAGTTTTCCAAAAAGGGTATCCAAATTTGTGTTCCGATCTATTGTTCAAAACCTGTACTTGTAAGAAAAATGGATTTGTTTATTGTGGGGGTTTGCCTTGGTCAAACCCTAGTTTTGGAATTAACCTCAAAGTATAATTGAAATTTCATAAATAAACAAATTAAATGAACAAATTCACCTTGCTTTTAGAAGTCCTTGTGGCAGATTCAAATCCGTGGATCCACAAGTATGCATGCACCAAATGGATGTAGAATGTAGAATGTAGGATGTCTCAAATCAATTGCTTGTAGATCTTCAATACCAATCTTGAATGGATCCTATAATAGGAAGAGGTTTGGAGGAATGTGGATGGAGAAATCTTCAACAAGAGGGCTCCATGGAGCTTGAATCCTTCAATGGACACCGATGGCTCTTCTTGATGAATTGAGTGCTTGAGAAGTGCTTGAATGCTTGAGAATGAATAAATGCTTCAATGGCTACTTGGCTTGATTCAAATCTTCCTTCTTCACCTTCAGATCTCACTCTTCAAGTCTTTGTCTTATATTTCTCTTGCTTATAGTTCAAGTCTTAGGTTTTGGTTAGAGAAAATGAGAGGAGAAAGCTTCCTTATATATGAAACTAGGGCACAATCTTCTAGAGAGGCCTACATAGGAGAATTAAATTCCAATTAGACCTATACCTTTAGAAGAGGCCCTATATTAAATATAATGTAAGATTTATTGTTCCAAAGACCAAAAAACCTGACCCGGAAGCAGGAATTAACTCTTTCCAAAGGCTGACATCCGAAAACCCTAGAAATCTAGAATTTGAACCCTAGGTCATAAAAAATATTGATTCTGACCTAGGTCAAGGTTGAGGTCAACCTTGACCCTGAGGTCAAAGTCCTAGTTTGTAGTTTGGAGTGTTAGAAATAGGCTGGAAAAAGTGGCAAATGGGGCAAAACAGAGGGAAAAATCCAAATCCAAGTCAGAGACCCATTCAAGGTGCTTGACATGACCCCAAACCACTTACTCAAAAAGATAAACTAGTCTACAATGGAAGTGCTTCCATTTTCCAACTATACAATTCGTAATAGGATCATGGAGTAAAAGTGGATTGAGGACATTCCAGGCCATTATTATCATGATCTAAACTCACCTATTTCATGTTAAATTGATGATTTTTGTAGTTTGCCAGATTTTGCTAGGATTCGGTATTTTAGTGCTTTTGGGCATTTTGAACCTTCCTCGTGTTCTATCAAGATAATTTATGGATTTCATAAGGATATATGCTCTTGTAAAGTGGCCAATCAAATAACTTGATATTTGGTCTTGTTTTTCTTTTTCTCAGTTTCTTGCCTTGACTATTTTTGAGTTGAGTTATCCACCTATCATTGCTCTTATTGTTGTTGTTTTGCCTTGTGTTGGCACACTCCATACAAGGGTTGATGTTGCATGTTATATATGGATGTAGGGTGTTGATACCATATTAGGAATGTAGTTGAGCTATGCTCCTATGTTGACATCATAGTACATCATGCTCTTTGTTTGAGACTAATAGAGCTTACCATGTTCCTTATGGTTTTATCACTTTGAGAGTCTTACTTTGTATATTACTTTTGTTTCATTTTTCTTGTGCATCATTGTAAATGAGATGAGCTTAGTGTTTGGGTAGTGGTGTGGAGTGAATCCTTACATGGATCCTGACCTCTAAGTGGCTAGTACAAGCCACATGAAGGATTTCTTAATAAGTGATAACAAAATAAAGTAAATTGGAGTGAAAGACATAATAAAAAGAAAAGAGAGTTAATATGACTACTTCACCGCTTGAGGATTTTTCTTGGAGGTGAGTCTATATATGTTCATCTAAGGGTTTTTACTTGAGCTATATACTGATGTTTGTCCATCTATAGATGTTGACCTGAGACTCGATGCTACATGGGCTACCACGAGTCATGTAATAGAACTCTACTTTGATTCCCCACACCTTATCCTTGATGTGTTGTGGTATGTGGTTTCCTAGTTGTAATTGGGATGTTGTTTCACATGTTGAGTGTTCTCTACATGTCCTTGTATTATGCATCTTTGTGTATTACATTAGACCTTTGTGTCATTCTTTGAGATTATGCATTTTTTTGGCATCTATGTAGCCACTCCTTTCTTGTGTGTATGCCTCGTGTTTGTACTCAAGTTACTATCTCCACGAGCATGGTGGGGTAGCCCCGAGGGTTACAGATGGTAGGGTGGTGTCACACTTTACCACTACTAGGGACCGATGTACAAATGGAGGACTCTTCCACAGAAATATTATGAGCATTTTGGGCATGCATTTCCTTTATTTATTCTACCCTTGATTTATGTACATATATATACACTGATGAGATGATCGTAGCTTAGTTTTCTTTATACTATTGATGATGTATTTTTGAAATGCTTTATTGTGATCAACTGAGTATTGCCTAAATTGGTGTGTATTTGGTACTCCCTAGTGTGGAGCAAGCCTATATCTTATGGTGTACGTCATGTCAGAAAGCCTACATGATTTTTGAACTGAGAAAACTTTGTTCTTTCATGTTTTATGGTCGGATTGCACTTTGCAAGGGAATCTTAGTGCATATTTCATACACATTAGCGCATATGCCTAATATTTTAATGCATATGCCCTATAGATTAGCACATATGCTTCCCAAAATAGTGCATACACCTTATCTTTTAGTGCATTTGCCTTATCTTCTACCGCATACACTTTAGTGCATCCAAAAAAGTGGGCACTTCCTGATGGTCTATTAAAAATGTAATTGTAGATTTGGATACCCTTTTTCCCTGGGATATCTTCTATATTTTTACAGTATGATTTTAGCCTCAGGGCAGTACACAAAATTTAATATTTAAATATAAGTTAAGTATTCTTCCTTTCTTATACTTTAAGTTACATTTTATGTAATACCTTCAAGATGTTTTAGAGTGGTTTCAAATTCATGGGAGTTATAATAAAAATTCTAGATTTTGAAGCTTTTTACAAAATTTTAGACAACCAAATTTCAAAAATCAAAATATTTTTCGTCAACATGATTCTTATGTGGCGACTTGGTTGTCTTTTGTTTCTTGTTGAGTCTTCCACCTATACATGATCGTTTGAGGATCATTGCTTGTATTGTTGCGTATGCTTATGGTTATTTTGTAATTAACATGTATGTTTAACCATATTAGGAATATTTAATTTGGGATTAAAATGAATGTCAGTTGGATGGATTAGACTCTTCTTTGTATGGCCATGGGTTCTTGCAGGCCTAGCTTCATGTGATTCGTAGATTTTGTCCAAATCCTTGTAGGGAAGTCTTGTGAGCATGTGTTCCTCCCTTTGAGTATATGATTGAGCTATCTTAGGACCTTTGGAAGTGCTTGTTAGTCTTCTACCCTTGCATGATCATGATGTGTTCTTTTGCATGTTGTATCTTGCTTATGTTTATGGTTGTGTGATGCACATTATTACATTAAGTTTATCTTATATTTCAAAAAAAAATTATGTTCATATTTAATCCTTTGTTCCAAGGATTCCTTGGCGGGGGTATTACATATGGTATCAGAACCCATGTTCATACACTGGGATCTCTTTGTATATGTTTCCTGCATAGTTAATGTTATTGGTGCATAATTTCTCATGGGTAGTGTAGTGAGCTAGTGAGAGCTTGTTGCTTGGGTGTCCAAGTGTGGCATTATTGAGTGTTCTGGAAGAACCAACCCAAGTAACATGTGGTGAAGGGAGAGTATCTCCTATATATTTTCACCTATTAGGGATAGATGATACCCCTATTTGAGAACCTCTTTAGATAAATTTATATTGTATATTTGGGGTGTTGCTCTTGGTTTTTGATTGTTTTGTGACCCTTGTGTGGTAATAGTGTTTGGATTTCTTGGTAGCTATGGTTTTGTTTCCATTCATTATATCATGATAGCTGATATGTGTGTGTTGATTCTTGGTTGCTTTAAATTCTTTGTAGCCCATGAGTGGCTTGCTTGCTTGTGTGACCCTACTCAGTTAGAGTCATTAATTGGTATCCATGCAATGCCTTAGGTGCTTAATGCATGTCTCCCTATGGGATATGGTGAATTTTATTTTAGTGATTATTACATTGATGTGAGAGTAAATGGAATTATTTATGTTTCCTATGCATTAGCATCTTATTTTTTTATTAAAATTATTTCAACTTGTAGAGCGATAGTTATGCACCATGGTAATTATGAAAAGAGGCATTCATTGGTAATGAGAAATGTAATAATCAATTGTAATATATCAGTTGGCTTAATGACCTATGTCCCCAAATTGTGTGAAATCATGTGAATTTAGCACTTTTTTCTTTGTAACCTTGCACCTACCTTTCATTGATTGCAATGAGACCTTTTGTGCTTGGAGAGATTGATTGTCACTTGTGTGATGTTGAGATTGTTACCCTAACCTTGTGGGGTGGGTTGTGTTATATTTTTACCACCAATTTTGGTGAATTTTTCTATATATTATGCATACCCCTGGTGTGGCAAGAACCTTTGTGGTTTGTGGCCAACCATTTCTTTATCCATCATTGTGTAACCCTTCTTGTGTGAGCATTTTGAGCACCCCTCTAAGAGAATGAGGCTCCTATTTCCAACTTGTGTGTACTTCACCTCATTGTTGTAATTACCTTCATAAAAGTTATGGTCATGGTGAGATTGTGTTGTGATTTCAGTATATTTTTGTGGATGTGCTAAGAACTCCTTCTGATCAAGACCCTACATAGTAGAATTATTGCATTGGATGGAAACAGGAAAGAGGACATAAATTAAGCAAGAATAAGAAAATTTTATATTGAAATAATATTGCTACTTTGTTAGAATTATAGTGATGCATGTGAAAAAGATCATAGATGGTTCACTATTTGTTGTGTGTGGGTATGCTCTCTAACAATGCTAAGATGATGTGTTCCTTGATAACGTGCGGTGCTTAGTCTCTTATGTGGCTAATATTGGTCACAATGTTTTGTGAATGTATTTCATGGTAGGTGATTTATTTTATTTCTTAGTGGATTTTTCCATGCGTAGTATGGGATGGCATTATTTTTTTTGGTATTTATTATGCTTGGACTAATTACTGAAACGTCCTTATCTATATATTCGTGACATTCATCATATTTGATTTATTGCTGAAATGAGCTCATTTTTTAGATTTACTATTGGAATTAATAATCCCCCCATTTGTGTTTTTCCTTTTCAGTTTTATGGTGACTATTCTAAATGTTTGGTATTTCTACCATGTCCTATATTTTGTGACTCTATTATGTCCAATGTGGACATCTAATTATACGTGCAAGGGAGAACATTGCAAAGAACAAAGTATATTTTTCTTGTTGATTAGCTATAAGAATGTTAATGAAAATATCTCCTTGTTTAAACTATGGTAAAATCTTGTTTTGTGTATAAAAGAAATACAAGTTTACATTGATGTATATGCATGTTAGCATTAATTGATTTAAAGATGCATGAAATTGTAAATCCTCTTTTGTAAGGATGTTAATGGATGCATTGTGAAATTTATTGGTATATGTGTACCATGTTAGATGAGATCATAGTTGCACGAACCTTATGTAAATTGTTGAAAATAAATGGTTGTTTTTTACAAACCTCATTTGAGAATTAGTTAGAATCATGATATAAATTCTATTTTATGTGATTGACAATGCTTAGGTTGTATGGTATTGGTTAAGCTTTAATTCTTGTATTTATTTCTAGATTGTATGCTTAGTGGTATTCTAGTTTTCTCCCACGCTGAGATTTTGACATCTTGAGTGTTTCCTTCTTGGCATTGTTATTCTGGTTGGTTGGGTGTGACTTAGTCCACGTATGAGATTTAACTCTTGTGTGGGTGTTGAGACCATACCTTTCTTTTGTGATCACCTCTTTTTGAGTGATTATGGAGGTTTTTGGTACACCGTTGTTTCATTCATGGTTGTCAGCGAGTGTTCTTTGAGGTCACTTTTGTTGTGGGTTCCCCAACTCCTCTTTGGTTGGTGCAATGTGGGAATATAGATTTTCCTCTCTCTCTGTATGTGTGTGTGTGTGTGTGTGTGTGTGTGTGTGTGTGTGTGTGTGTGTGTGTCTGTGTATATGTATATATATAGATATGTATATATATATATATGTGTGTGTGTATATATATATATGTGTGTGTGTGTGTGTATATATATGTGTGTGTGTGTATGTATATATGTATGTATATATATGTGTATATATATACATATGTATGTATGTATATGTATATATATACATATATACATACATATATGCATACATATATATATACATATATACATACATATATATACATATACATATATACATATATATATACATAAATACATATATATATATATACATATATAGTATGTAATAAAATATGGATAGGGTTTAGAACAATGGAGAATTGCTCATAAAGTGTCCCTATGCACATATTATCCACCTTACATTTAATTTTAATGATAAGGGGTGTAAAGCTAGAAATGTTTGCAAAGGAAAATGGAATAAAATACATACCTCCAAAAAAGAATTTGCTGAAAACCCTATCAAACGGTCTCAGAAACTATTAATTTTTGCAATCCTGAACCGAAACTGTGAGATCTACAAAACCCAAAAATATTTTTCTTTTATGAGAAAGGTCAATTTTGACCCAAAAATGAATGTCACCTTTGACCCAAAATTTTTGATTTTGACCCAGAACAAAATGTCGATTCTGACCCAAAATGTCCGATAGAAAATCTATTTCTAGATCCCAAAAATTTGTCAAAAAGGGTATCTGGATCTGCACTCCAATTCCCTATTTTTGACCTGTCCTTGCAATAAAAATGGTTTATTTGTTGGGGGGGAGGGGTTTTCCTTGGTCAAACCCTGGTTTTGGAATTAACCTTAAAATATAATTGAAATTACACAACTAACAAAGTAGATAAATGAATTCACCTTGGTTGTATAGAAACCCTTGTGGCGGATTTGAATCCGTAGATCCACAAGTATGTATGCACCAAGTGAATGTAGAATTTATAATGTAGGATTTAGGATGTCTCAAATCAATTTCCTTTGTATCTTCAACACCAATCTTGAATGGATCTTGGAATAGGAAGAATCTCGCATGAATGTGGATGGAGAAATCTTCAACAAGAGGGCTCCATAGAGATTGAATCCTTCAATGGCTACCAATGGATCTCCTTGTTAAATTAAGTGCTTGAAAGTTCTTGAATTATTGGGTGCTTGAGATTGCATGAATGCTTCAATAGATATTTATCTTGCTTCAAATCTTGCCTTTATCTTGTCCTTCACACTTAGATTTCACTTCTTGAGTCTTAGAGAAAATGAGAGGAGAAGGTTTCCTTATATATGAATCTAGGGCACAATCTTCTAGAGAGGCCTACATAGGAGAATTAAATTTCTATTAGACCTATACCCCTAGAAGTGGACCTATATTAAATATAATTTCAATAGTCGTTGCTCCGAAGACCGAAACAACTGACCTGGAAGTGAGAATTAAACTTTTTCGAAGCTCGACATCTGGAAACCCCAGAATCATGAAATCTGGACCTTGGGTTAGAATTGAGGTCAATTCTGAACTAGGTCAGGTTTGAGGTCAAACTTGACCTAGGTCGAGGTCAAACTTGACCTAGGTCAAGGTCAACCTTGACCCAGAAAGTTTGATTTTGACCCTGAGGTCAAAAATCTTAGGTTTGCAGTTTAGGATGCCAGAACAGGCCGGAGAGAAGTGGGAAATGGGGTAGAATAGGGGAAAAGCCAGATCCAAGTTAGATACCCATTCAAGGCACTTGACATGACCCCAAAACACTTACTCAAAAGGCTAAACCAGTCTATAATGGAAGTGCTTCCATTTTATGACTATATATATATATATATATATATATATATATATATATATATATATATATGGTATTATTTTTTGTTATACTCTTCCTCCTTGGTGAGACTCCATGTGGAGTTTAGGTTGCTAGATTATTATTGGTGATGCAATATTCCTATCTTTAGGCTAGAAGGACATGATATCTATGCGTGTATCTTACCATCCTGAGCTTGGTTATGAATTGGAGTATAGGATAATGTTAACCATTAGGATCTATTATCACCTTGTTGAAGGTGATACTATGGTATACCTGGATTAATTGACCCTAGTTCCAGCTATAGTTGAGCTCTCAACATCAGAGAAATCATGTTTCTCCTATACTTGGTATTTGGTTGGCTTTTGGATAACGGTTCATTTTCAAGGAGTGCACCATTGAGCCTCCATAATATAAGTGATATTGGTTGTAAGAAGCAAATTTATTGCATTTTTATCTCTTGTTACCTCTTGAGTTGGATTTAGTATCCCTCAGAGAACTACAATTTTGGTAGATAATCCTTACCTTGTTTCTTCTTGGATGAGTTTGTGAGACTCTAGTTGGATTAAAATATGATCTAGGTGAGCATGATTGATGGGGAGTTCCTCTCCTAGAGCCTTCTAGATCTCTCTAAGACCTTTATTTTGTTCTTCTTTTAGGGTCTCTATAACTACCCTAATTGGAGGATGCCTCTCTAATCCCCTAACTCACTAGGAGCTCTCCACCAACTTCAAACTCATGACTAAACCCTTCTCCATAGCTCTACTCTTTCATGGCTTCCCTGATCACCTAACAACCCAATGGTGTCAATTTATTATGGGTTGGTTTATTGACTCCTCTTAGGTCTATTCCAACACCTATGGATCCAATTTTGTGGAACTTTCATCCATTTCCCAATCGAGTTCCAAATTACTAGTCTTTTAGGCCTTGTAGTCCTTTTAGGCCTATTAGCCTTCCTAATCACTGAAAAGGTGATTTTCTTCCTAAAACCACTTAACATCCCTAGAAAAAAATTGCATATTCTTTGTGGTTTTTTCCTCCCTTTCAATATTTTCTAGGTCTCTGGTTCCTATCTTGTCCGTACTATGGACTTTCACAAACCCCTAAAAAAAAGGGTTTCTAGGGCATGAAGACTGGTCTGGTTTCTTAGGATTCTTTAACTGATCAAATGGGTTACTCAGAACTTCTCCTTCCATCACAAGGTCTGCACTTAATTCCCCTACACTCCTCTATCCTTTATTGTCACATACCAATCACTCTACAACCTCCATTGCCTCTGCACTATTCAGTTACCCTAGCCAGAATAGCTAGTACTCGCCTAGAGCCTAATTGTTCTCAAGCTTCCCCTACACACACACACTCCACAATCCATATATAAAAATTATATACAGGGCTCTAATGGATTCCAAGTGGTCATGGTGTTTGAACTACGGGAACACCAAGAAAATCCATTCTTTACATGACTGGACCAAAGCTTACCAGTGAACTCACAGAATGCAAGAATTTAAACAAAAGCTAACCAGAAAGAACTAATAATTAATCTAATGCCAAAAAGAACTCATAAATTACATTTCAAACACTATCTATGCTTTCATTCAATCCATTCAATCCATAAAAGTGATGGATGATGGCTCTATAGCTTAATTACACTACAAATTAGTTGTTTTCAAACACCAATCCGTACAATATGAATTCCCAATGTTAGATTAGGGTTGAAATAACCTTATATACTTCCATCTCACCTGTCTAGACCCTCTTATTGGTATTTTGGCATCATAAGAGGCGATTCCTAAAATCTAGGAAATGTTGTCATGACAACTTTAAAAGTTGTCATGACAACTTTTGTCAAAATATCGCTTTCTCACCTTTGAGGGTCCTAATTGGTTCCAAACCTTACCAATTGACCTCAAGTGACTTAATAACATTAAAAACTTAAAAATATTCCCACTTTGGGACTTTGGTCAACCATTTAACTTTTGAGTTGATTTCTAGGTTCTAAACCCCTAGAATCAACTAGACTCAACAACATACAAACCCTAATCTTTCCTAACTCTAATCACACCTCAAAACACACTAGGGAATTTATATATTAGTCCTTATTCATGGATGGTTGGCCAAACCAATGTACAATCCAAAATGTCTAAAGATCTACCTGAAGGCCTTAGGGTGCTCCTGCACCAAAGATAGTACTTTTGTACCTTTTGGGGATGATCTTTCCCTTTTTCTTGATTTGTTGACTTATGAGTTTTTGGTGCTTGGGTTTTGGGGAGGTCATGGAGAGAAATATTTAAAAGTTAGATGCCTTTTGATGAGGTGGAGTGACTAGTGCTATGCTTTATTTGGTAGAGATCATGACTAGATGTATCTTTCATAGCATGTATTGAGTCCCTTGTTGAAGGAATTTGAGAGATTGTTGATTCTCTCTTGGTGCGTGTTTATCTTTTTAGTAGTTGTGGGCTAGCTGGTAAGGAATTAGTGTGGTTTGGCCAAACTTTTGAGGATTAATTTGGCTATTCTTGCACTTGGATTGGTTTTTGACCTCGCACTTGGTGCACTCTTTAGTTTGTCTAGCATGCTTCCAGGAGTAAGACTAGTCTTTGTGGGAGGATGATGTAGTGCCTCTCCCAATTGCATTTTTCATGAAATTTTGTTTGATGAAAATTCATATTTATGTATGCTTATGCATATTTGGATAAGATATTTGGTGATGTATTGCTCTGTATATAGATTCTTATTGTTTCTCCTATGTTATTGGTTGAGATTATCTTATGATTTAGTGATTATTATCGTGCTATGATTTTATACTATTATTGTGAGATGCACCTAGTTAAATTTGATGACATGTAACTAATTAAATGATTGATAATGTTAAGTTGAAGATAATGCAAGACATTAAATCAGTTAATGGTTTGTATTGTCATTGATGTCAACTTGATATCATCTGTATGGTCATGCACATAATGCAAAAGACTTTAGAGAATCAATGGAACAAAGGTTATACTTTTAGCAATGCATAAAAGTCAAGTATTCACCAAATGGTAGATAACACCAATGAAGTGTACACCGTCAATAAAGCCAAAGAAGAAAAACATAGTGATACCCGACAAGAAGAAGACAGTGTTGCCTGACGAAGAAAAACCACATGATGCCCGATGAAGAAAAACTACATGATGCCCGATGAGCTGATAACAATGTTGCCCGATGGATGGAGATTTCGAAGCTGACTGGAGTCACACCGACAGAACTGATAGTTGTAACCGACGACTAACTGAAGATTTGACCGACGGAATAGAGAGTTTAGAAAATGATAAAATATCTAGCTGGCAAGAGCTAAAGATAGACTTAACTGGTTGTTTTCTTTGTTTTATTTGACCAGAGCTAAGTGATTGATTTAAAGAAGATTTGTACAGTTGGCATAAAGATAACTACAAGATAAATCAGGAGTTATGCTTTAAAAAAGATTGGATGGATTGTTTTTTACACCAAGAATCAAGAATCAAGAATCAATGAATATTATGTCTATATAAGAGACATGCTTAATTCATTTCTGCGTCACATGAACGGGGGTGAATAGAAAGAGGATGCTGAAGAGAAACTAATGAAGAACATCTTCATGTAGTACTAATCAATTAAGATGAAGAAGAACTAAGGAATTTTGCAGACACCAACAAACAGTGAGCACAGCATCACAGAGCAGAAAGTATGGAGCACAAAAGAATTGAATTGATACATTGATTAGAGAGGTAATGTACTTAAATAGATATGAAAATCTGCAATTCAAGCTGCATTAGAAATAGGTCATTTTGTTTCAGTTTAACCATTGAAGCATCAAGTCTCTTAACAGAGCAGGACTTAACAATCTTCTATATATTGAGGTACATCCCAAGGAGTGCCAAAAAGGTTGATTCATGAAAGTAGCATTAGATATGCCCGATTCCTATTGACGGTCTAAGAGAGAGGTTGATTCAAGGATGGTAGAATTAGATGCCCGATACTAAGTGACAACCTATATGTGTAAAATCCTCTAACAAGCTCACACCTAACAGTGTGTTTGTAACCTTTAATAGTGTTGGCTCTTAACAGGGCTCACTTCAGAAGAGTGAAAATTTGGGGTACCGGTCCTAGTGGTTTTTTCTCTTAACAGGGTTTCCACATTAAAATTCCATGTGTTATGTGTGTATGGTTTATTACTTTACTGTTTTACATTTCACATATGTATTTTTGGATTTATCGGTATACTCTACACTTTTACTGCATTTCAGTAAATAGTTTTACTACCTATCAGTAATCAAGGAGAACAAGAACAGACAAGGTAAACTGACAGACAGTTAATCATTATAATTATCTCATGGCATGCATCTTGGAGGGACATAATAATCTAAGGTTTATTTGATTGGTGGTTAAGATAAGGATAGATTTTTGAGGCCACTGATTCACCCCCCCCCCCTCTCAGTTATTTCTAACAATTGGTATCAGAGCTTGTGTGCTTAGAAGGAAGGTTTCAAGACCTAATTCAAA
>MU216857.1:28187-45871 GCA_018584345.1 Thuja plicata | reverse complement strand
GAGAGAAAGTATCCATATTATCACAGTCTTCAAAAATAGAAGAAGGATTATCCATTATCAGATTACTCCAACAGGGAGAGATCATATCCATAGGGAGAGAATTTGTATGAAGGAATTAATACAAAGGGAGAGTTGTTGAAAAGAGGAAAAGACATCACAAAAGAGAGAATAGTCAAAGGAGATAAATTAAAACTATAGGTGATTCAACACATCAAAAAATAGAAAGCTACAAGAATCAAATCTAAGCTAAAAAAAGAGCTTACCGAAGTTCAGACATTTATCAGTTATCAAACAAAGATTTGTAGTTTGATGAATCTCAACAATTGTATTTCATATTGTATTAGAAATAGTATAGTGTGATAATATAAGTTTATTTTCCATCAATGCCAAGGGGAGAGATTGATGACATGTAATTGATTAAATGATTGATAATGTTAAGTTGACGATAATGCAAGGCATTAAATCAATTAATGGTTTGTATTGTCATTGATGTCAACTTGATATCATCTGCACTGTCATGTACGTAATGCAAAAGACATCAAAGAATCAATGGAACAAAGGTTATGCTTTCACGAATGCATAAAAGTCAAGTATTTACAAAGTGACAGATAACACCAATGGAGTGCACACCATCGGTAAAGGCAAAGAAGAAAAGTCACAGTGATACCCGATGAGCAGAAGATGGTATTGCCTGACGAAGCAAAACCACAGGATGCCTGATGAGATAATAATAATGTTTCCCGACAGACGGAGATTCTAAAGCTGACTGGAGTCACACCGATAGAACTGACAGTTGTAACTGATGACTAACTGAAGATTTGATCGACAAAACAGAGAGTTCAGAAAATGATAAAATATCTAGCTGGCAAGAGCTAAAGATAGACTTAACTGGTTTTTTTCTTTGTTTTATTCAACCAAAGCTAAGTGATTTATTTAAAGAAGATTTGTACAGTTGGCATAAAGATAACTACAAGATAAATTAGAAGTTATGCTTTAAAATAGATTGGATGGATTGTTTTTACGCCAAGAATCAGGAATCAAGAATCAATGAATATTATGTATATATAAGAGACAAGATTAATTCATTTCCACATCACATGAACAGGGGTGAATAGAAAGAGGATGTTGAAGAGAAACTGATTAAGAACATCTTCATGCAGTACTAATCAATCAAGCTAAAGAAGATCTAAGGAATTCTGTAGACATCGATGAACAGTGAGCACAACATCACAGAGTAGAAAGTATGGAGCACAAAAGAATTGAATTGATACATTGATCAAAGAGGTAATGTACTTAAATAGATATGAAAATCTGCAATTCAAGTTGCATGAGAAACAAGTCATTTTTTTTTCAGTTTAACCATTGAAGCATAAAGTCTCTTAACAGAGCAGGACTTAACAGTCTTCTATATATTAAAGTACAACCCAGGGAGTGCCAAAAAGGTTGATTCATGAAAGTAGCATTGGAAATGCCCGATGCCTATTGATGGTCTAAGAGAGAGGCTGATTCAAGAATAATAGCATTAGATGCCCGATACTAAGTGACAACCTATATGTGTAAAATCCTCTAACAAGGTCACACCTAACAATGTGTTTGTAACCTTTAACAAGGTTGGCTCTTAACAGGGCTCACTTTAGAAGAGTGAAAATTTGGGGTAACGGTCCCAGTGGTTTTTTCCCTTAACATGGTTTCCACGTTAAAAATCCATGTGTTATGTGTGTATGGTTTATTACTTTACTATTTTACATTTCACATATGTGTTTCTGGATTTATCGGTATACTCTGCACATGTACTGTATTTTGGTAAATAGTTTTACTACCTATCGGTAATCAAGGAGAACAAGGACAGACAAGGTAAACCGACAGATAGTTAATCATTATAAGTATCTCATGGCATGCATCTTGTAGGGACATAATAATTAGAGGTTTATTTGATTGGTGGTTAAGATAAGGATAGATTTTTGAGGCCACTGATTTACCCCCCCTCCTCTCAATTATTTCTAACACAATTTATTCTTGTGCTCAATCTGAGATTACTGTTGTGGTCATGATGGTATGTGGCTTATGATGTGAGTGATGGTTCTATTGATTCATATGCTATTGGCTATTAGATTATGATTGTATATATCATGATGTTATTCTATGATTATCCATGCGATGTGATTAGGTGGTTGCATTGTGTGATGTATTTGATTACCCTATTTTTTTGGTTACCAATATCATTGCTGATTTAAAAATTAGATTATGTTGTTATTACTATTTAGATCATATCTACATGATGGCTCTTTATGATTATATATGGGGTACTTTTCATTCAATAATATTGGGATAATATGTTATGTTGGATATCATGGATTCCTGTTATATTGTGCCTTATATGTTGTTGGGTATTTTTATGGAAATTTGCATTGATATATGCTCACATTGCTAGAAATGATAATTTAATGTTTTTTATATATAAATGCAATGTTAATTTAAATAATATGATATTCACTACTATGCTCATATAATTGTTATGAATTGTGTCTGGTGTGATTGTATGAAGTGAGATGAAGTTGTAGTTTCTCATTCATAAGGATGACACGATGTCTCATTCTCCTTCATTGTTTTCTATCATGTATGTTCATGTACTTCAACTATTTATATTGAGAGAAGCTATACTTCATGTTTGCGTGTTTTAGTGAATAGGAACTAGACATATTCTACCTAAGCTGTAGGATTTGAGTGTGTCTATATCCTCGACAGTGACATAGGAAATAGTTTCACTGACCCTTCATTATTGAGCCAATATCGTTCTTGTATGGATGATGTACTCATGATTATATTATTATCCTTTAGGTACATGTTGGTAATTCTGGACATCATGATGCATTATGTGATAGAACAGTGGTGTGTTTGTGCATTAAAGTTCCCGTATTTGTCACAGGAGAGGCTTAATTAACATGCTGATTTTTATTGTTTACCATTTATTTTTATCTTGTTGACTAGTTTGTCATAGTTGAATTTCATTTAATTGGAATTGGTTTATTTATTCCTCTAGGATTTATAGGAAATTTGTAGTTAGGTTTAATTTATTTAAGCAATTTTTATAAAATCTATTTTAGCTAAAAGTGACTTTATATTTGGAGGAAAGAAAAAATTGCTCAAACCCTCTTATCAAAATTTTGGTGATTTTCTCATTGTGGTTGATCCTATTATCCCTATAAGATATTTGTTTTCATTAGCTAATTTAAATTCATATGAGTCAGAAGATTCAATCAGTAAAATGGATAAAGCCAACTATTTAACTAGTTGATAATGCACATGGAGTAAGTTAGTGAAGTCGGTAAAGCACACAAAAGAGCTAAAGACACTACACCAAGAGTCTATAGTTACCAAACGTTACACTACACCAAGTGCATATGAAGTACACCAAGTACTAAAGATCATTTAACTGAACAAAAAGAAGTTACTCTACCGAGTTACTTAATTGATCCTAAATGTGATAAGATCACATTTAATGCTTGTTCACATCATTAATTACATTTCTACAATGCACAGAGAACAATTTGTTACAAGATCAATGATCGAGATAATTCAAAGAGAAGATCTAAGGAGAAGGTTAAGAATTTAATGAAAGTTTGTTATTTACAAGAAAGACACCAAGTACCGAGGTAAAAGTGACATAGTCACCAAGCAGAAAAGAATATCTAACGATTCAGAATGATTTTCAGCAACCTAACGCATAAGATTAAGATTCATAAACTCTTACATATAAAGGATGATTTATAGAGAATAAGGATGATGATATAGAGAGGAGGTTGATATTATTAATGAAAGTTAAAGGAGTTATTTGAAGAACAAAGAGAAGATCCGAGTAGTGTTATAGTTTGAGTTTGAGGTAACACATTTCAAGGCACCTATAGTCTGATCAACATTTGTTTTTGATGTAATATAGAAGACATCATTGAGTTTTTTATACTATTGTATTAAGAGCTGTAAATCCCAATACTAGGTAGATATTAACCAATATTATATTTGTAAATCCTTTAAGAGGGTACATCTCTAAGTGTAGAGATTGTAAAATCCTCTAACTAGGTAGACCTAACAAGTCTTTGTATACTCTTAATCAGGTAAGCTATCAAAATGGATAAACATTGTAAGCTCTAACTGAGCACCCTTTATACTCTAGTTAGTGAAGGTTGTGGGTGTCATACCCACTGCAATTTTCTCCTCTAACGAAGGATTTCTGCGTAAAAAAAATCATGGAGTTATGATTTATATTTCTTGAATGTTTTGATTATATGTTTAATGAGCTTTAAATTATTTTCATTTCAAGTTGAATGCGAAAAACAACAAGAAGTAGTATATGGCTTATAGGCAGTTTCAGTTATAAAAGTTTTTTGTGGTACTGATTTGCCCCTCCCCTCTCAATCCCAATTTTCCATAGTCATTCCAATAATTGGTGTCAGAGCTACTACTCTTGAGTTAAAAGGTTTAACCACCTGAGAGTTAAAGATCTTAGTCATGGAGAGTTGTAGGAAATTCAAAAGAATTGATGGTCTTGAATCTGAATTGGAGAGTGCAAGAGAGTTAAATTGATCTGAAAAAGAAACTGGATAAGTGTCTAAGGATTAGAAGGAAAATAAGTGATGAACTGAAGGTTACACAAGAAAAAGTTGATACACTTGAGACAACATCTAAAGGAAGTGTTACTGATGAGTTGGAATCAACTATAAGAGAACTATTGGAAAATAATGATTCACTTAGCAAGAAGTTGGACCTAATGAAGATGTGTCTTGAAACCAACATGATTAGAATGACTGAATTGATTGAAGGAAAATGGACTGCTAAAGACAAAATGAAATTGACAGAAGATGATAAAAGACAAGTTGAAATCAGGATAACAGAGAAAGATAATGAGATCATGAGAATGACTGAAGTTCACTATGATATGACCACCCAAATTCTGAGTGCAAATCAATATAACACAAGAAAGGAATTTGAGAACCAAGCACTGAAAGTTAAAATTGAAAGAATGGATCAAAGATTGAAAGCGAAGAAAGATGAAAATGAAATACTGAGAAGAAATGAAGAAGCATTGAAATCTTTGGATCAACAATTCAAGAATAAGATGTAAAGGACTGAAAAAATAGGATCTAGATTCAAAGAGAACAACACTACTGAGAAAGGAGAATCATCAAATGCACAGAAAGATGAAAATACTGCACCCCCACTGAAATAAAATAAGCCAAGTTACAATTATTGTGGGAAGACTAGACACACTGCTAATGTCTGCCGGAGTAGGAAAGGTAAAGCACTGAGTACACCTAAATTTGATGGTTATTGTTTTAGATGAAATTGGTATGGACATCAATCTTTTGAATGAAGAACTAATCTTTCTAAAAACACAAGTAAACCTAAGTTTGATGGTTACTGCAAGAATTGTAATAAGTATGGACACAAAGGTTAAGAGTGTAAAACAAAGAAAAAAAAATGAAAATTGGAATCCTAACTGAGAGAATGCTAATACTAACCGATCAGGCACATCTATACCTTGGGACTATAATACAACAATTTCATGTTTATCCCATGGAAGGTATGGACACATTCCTGCAAGTTTCATGTTGATGTTGGAAGAAACAACCGAAGAGGATGGAGGAACCCCAAAATGGAATATTTAAATTGTCATAAGGTAGGAAACCTAGAAATAAATTGTAGATACTGAGGTGATGCACCCACTGAAGATGAATCTACAGTGAAATCCCCAACTACTGTTGATGAAATTAAAGAAAAAATGAACAAAACCTAGAGGAGAAAGACTAGGGATGAAGGAACATCATTCAAAACCATAGACAACACCATCTCTACCAAGTCAGTTGCACCGAGCTCCACCTAATTTCTTCAAGGTATGTAGGAACTACATGCTTATAATAAATATTACTTCAGTTCCTAAGCATGAGAGTTGGGATCCATATCAGCATATTGAGATGCACTTGGATAAGTTGTGAAAATTTTGGATGAATATATAGTTATTTTCTTTAACTTGATCGAGAAAAGTAACTATGCAAATGGTATAAAGGTAAAAGAAAGAAGAGGGAATCGACAAACACATTTAATGCACACTAATAGAGCCATTGGAAACCCTAATCATGAAAAAGGTATAAATAGGTCATTTTGATAATCATTTGAACCTAATGTTTTCAAAGAGCACCTAAGAACATTGCAGAGCGATCATCTCATCGGGCCACCGAAGCAAATTCAAGGTATTTCTGAATCTTTGCAAGAGTATTGAGTAACATTTGAGACATTTACTTCATTCAAGTTGAGTTTTCAAAGTCATGTTTTATCAAAGCGTGCTCTAGTTTGTTTAAGTGCAATATTTGAAGGTATTCATGGAACCAAGGTTATAGAAACCTATAGTTGTGAAGGAACTAGAAACAATGAATCCAAAATATAAGTTACCCCCAGCTATAGCCACCGAAATAGATATTATAGGAGCCCTATCTTCAATCTTGACAAGAGTAATATTAATTGAAGATGTCCGCACATTTATTCACTATAAGATTGAAGATTTGTGTGAAGCAGAGATAGATGCTTCATTCAACAAGTTGTGTGAGAATGGGAAAGTGAAGGATGAGCATATTCACACTGAATAAAAAGGTTTTACATGTTTTATTCACTTATCAAGGGTTTTTAAGACATAATGGATAAGAATGGTACTCAGTTGAGTACATGACCAATTCAGGTGGTTGGATGAACCTATCAAGATCACTAAGGATATATTGCACATTATTACTAGATTCCCTATCGAAGATAATCCCAAGGCCACTAATAAAATCAATAAGGGTAAGATCATTGAGCTAACCAAAGCACAATGGGATGGAAGAGGAATGAGAATATCTACTATGGAGGACCCCGAGTTAAGGTATGCTTGTAATATCTTATCATACTGAGTGTTTCAATCATCCTGAGTGGATAGTGTACCATGTGGATAAATGGATTTGACATTCAAGTTAGTGAAGAGAGAAATTAAATTGGATGTTTTTGAAATCTTATTGAAGCAGTTAGAAGGAAGCATGAACACAATCATGAAAGAAAAGACTAACACCCTGAAATTTGGTTCATTATTGGTATGTATTTTATTCTATTATCAAAATTTATTTCCCTCTATTGGAGATGTAGTTTGGATCCCTGGGAGACCTATTCTTTATCAGATAAATGAGTATATATAGAGTTTAGGAGATAATTTTGATGCAATCATGGCTAAATACTATTTAAATTTCCAAGCTAGAATGCATAAGAGGTATAGGATTCCACCACAACTAATTGCAAAATATCAAGATAATATATGTTTGAGGTTGATACAGATACTTGTATTATCAAGGTTTTTGAGCCTAGAACCGAGTGGATACAACCTACAAGATATGAATTGGATATTGATATTGGATCAAAATAGGTAGAAGCACTACTAGCAAAACTAGTTGATCCAAAAGAAAAGAGGTATGACACTTATGAAGAAGTGAAAGTAAGAAATAAGAAAAACATTGTGATACCTAAGGAAGTCAAGAAGATAGGAAAAATGATTGATACTTTATCCAAACCACTAAGAGTTGATGAGTCAAGTGTTAAGGACATAGATGATGAGAAAGATATTGTTGTAGCTAACAAACAAATTGCACTTGTAACTTCACCAAACAAAAGAGGTACTGGAAAGAACACCAGATCCTCCGTGAACTGAAAGAAAAGGAAGTTGCATTGATAGCTCAACCAAGAGGAAAAACATATGCAAGATCCTGAGGAAGAAAACAATCTGTATGTTCATGAAGGAAGTTAATACTTGAGGATGAGAGTGAAAAATAATCAGATAAGACAAATAAGTATACACCTGTTGTATATTTTTCAAGAGTTCCACAAAGTCTAGATGATTTTCTGGAAGATCTAAAGAAAATAGGAATACTTGGAGCTTTTAGGCAAGCAGAGTATGAGAAAAGGAATGATGAAGATAAGAAACAAATTGAAGAATCTATTGTGGTAATACTTATGAGATATAGACTAGCCCTAATTGAGCTAGAAAATAAGATACCAAAAGAGTTGGATAATAAGAATGATGCAAGATGTAAGTATTCCCTTAATGCTGAAAAAGAAGTGAGAGAGAGGTCACTTGTACATACAATTCCCGACCTTGCACCATCTGAGATTTGTGAAGCACTATAAAAAAATTGCAAAAATATTTATAGTCGAGGGAATATCCCTAAGAATCATGAATGGAGATATGCTATCTGTGGACAAGGAAACTGATGCAAAGTGGAGAGATATATTTGACATATCTAATTATGAGAAACCTGATGCAACAAATAATCAAAGTGAAACCATTGTTAACAAGATAAAGGAAAGCACAAGCCAAGTAGATCCTATTGATCTAACTACTGACAATGTAGAGTTAATCATTGAAGATGCATCAAAGGATACAAATCTTGCAAAGGAGTTGTCAAAGGATGAAGATTTCATGGACTTACAAGTACCAGACACTGAGTGTATTTATTTAGATGTTGCACTATTGAAAAGTACTGATCCCATATTGACACAAGTAAAAAATTATTCTACTATTCAAATTGGTACTACTGTAGTCGCACAAGATATGGCAACCGAGCCACCAGTTGACATAGGTAAAGAGAGTGTTCATGAGCCAAAGGCTACTGAGATTGAAAATAGGAAGGATACTAAGTTGGAACCCCCAACTAACACTGAAGGACAAAAGAAAAATACACAATCGATTGATACATCCAATATTCACAATGTTCAAAAGACACAAGATACACATAAAAAAATGTTGCAGAAATCAAATCTAAAAGGGAAGGATTTAGAGAAAGAAGAAAAAAAAACTAGAGGAAGTTAAAGCAGAAGAGAGTATAGTCGGCCACCATACCGAGTCACCATATGCAACCAAGGCATCACAATCTAAATGCTCTACTAGAGAGAGAAAGTTACATAAGAAGAAGAAGAGTAAGAAATTAAAGAAAATCATTGATTTAAGAAAGCCTATCATTATACCAGAAGGAGATCCCAACAAAATGAAGCCTAATAAATTGTCTATCTATGCTAAATTAGTTGGTAGAAAGGCTAAACAGAAGAAGCTATTGCAATAGAAGAGAACGGTAGACATATTGGTAGATGTCAAAGAATTTTTCCAGGAAATTATTCTTGATGCCACCGTTGATGAGTCAAAGACCCTTCTAAACCAAGTTGGAGAACTTGTACACTAGATTAAAGGACTGAACAAGGACATGACTGAATATATGTTGAAGATTCACAAGGAATCTATGGAGAAGAAATTCATCGAGGACCTACTGCAAAATATCGATATAGAAAAGGTAACTCTTTCTAATTTATGTTAAAAATTTGAAGAACAATTGCAATCCATCATTTCATTATCTCAAAAGTTATGTATTCTTTTGAACTTTACCGAGGAAATCAAGAAGAAGGAGGAAGATATTGAAAAGGAGCTGACTGTGCAACTTAAAGAGCTAACTACCAAGCCTGGATCATTCCAGACCTATTACTCAAATATACAGGAATTCATGGGAGTTCAACTCTCATTGATACAGGAGGAAGATAATCTGAGATTGGAGTTTCTTGAATTGCAAGCATTATTGATTCCCCATATTCAATCAATGCAGATACATTTGAAGAAAGGAAAAGAAATAGCAATTTTTCTAGAGGTCAGCAACCTGGATATTATAGTTGACCTATTGACATATATCAGTGAGCATATTGTTATATTACAGAATCTCTGAGAAACATGAGAGACTGTACTTGCAAGGATACAACAAAGGTAAAAGAACATTTTTGATAAATAAGTTTTACTGTTGACACTTTTTGTCAAAAAAGGGGGATAGATAGATTAGATAGATATAGATTTATGAAAATAAAAAAAGGGAAATAGAATCAATACAAAATCAAAAAAGTATATATGTGAAATTGCATACAGAGAAGAAGAAGAGTTATACATATATTGTATAGAGAGTAACATCCAAGGGGGGATTACTAATTTTGATGACTTTGAAGTTTTTGTCAAAAAATGCTCAACTATTGTCAAAGGGGGAGATTTTTATCTCTATAAGATATTTTGTTATCATTAGTTAAGGCAAAGTCATATGAGTTAGAAGATTCAATTGGTAAAAGAGATAAAGCCAAATATTTAACTAGTCGGTAATTAACACCAAGTAAGTAAGTGAAGTTGGTAAAGCACACAAAATAGCTAATGACACTACACCAAGAGTCTATAGTTACCGAACATTACACTAAACCAAGCGCATATGAAGTAAACTGAGTGGACAGTTATCGAGTACTAAAGATCCTTTAACCGAGAAAAAAGAGGTTACTCTACCGAGTTACTTAATTGATCCTAAATGTGATAAGATCAAATTTAATGCTTTGTCATAGCATTAATTAAATTTCTACAGTGCACAAAGAACAATTTGTTACAAGATCAACAATTGAGATAATTCAAAAAGAATATTTAAGGAGTAGATTAAGAGGTTAATGAAGTTTGTTATTTACAAGAAAAACACCAAGTATCGAGGTAAAAGTGACACCATCACCGAGCATAAAAGAAGATCTAATAATTCAAAACAATTTTCAGCAACCTAATGCATAAGATTAAGAGGCATAAACTCTTACATATAAAAGGATGATTTACAGAGCAGAAGGATGATGATACAGATAGGAGGCCGATATTATTAGTGAAAGTTAAAGGAGTTATTTGAAGAATAAAGAGCACCAAGAAGATATTCAGCTATAATAGAGCATATCCGAGCAGTGTTACAGTTTGAGTTTGAGGTAACACATTTCAGAGCACATAGATTCTGATCATCATTTGTTTTTGATACAATATAGCAGACATTGTTGAGTTATTAATACTATTGTATTGAGAGATGTAAATACCAATATTGGGTGGATCTTAACAGATCTTATATTTGTAAATCCTTTAACATGGTACATCTCTAAGTGTAGATATTGTAAAATTCTCGAACCAAGTAGACATAACAAGTATTTGTATACTCTTAATCGGGTAAGCTATCAAAATGGATAAACATTATAAGCTCTAACCGAGCACCCTTTATACTGCAATTAGTGAAGGTTGTGGGTGTCATCCCCATCATAGTTTTATCTTCTAACGAAGGATTTCTATGTAAAAAAAACCATGGAGTTATGAGTTCTATTTCTTGAATGTTTTGATGATATGTTTAATGAGATTTACATCATTTTCATTTCAAGTTATTGAATTCAAAAAACAACAACCAACGGTATATGGTTTATAGGCAGTTTCAGTTATAAACATTTTTTGTGGTACTGATTCACCCCTCCCCTCTCAGTCCCAACTTCCATAGTCATTCTAACAGATCCGTTTGTCAGATCCATGTGGGTAGCGGCTCATTGAATTTGTTTCTTGATTCCTCAACTTCCTATGGAGCCATTCTTTTTTCCATGAAGAATTGAATATATTTTCCCATTTTTGGTTTGTTCTCCAATTTGTGTTAGGTAGGGCATCTCATCGTATTAGTTTTAATTGATTATTTTGTTAGAAGTAAGTTGCAAAAGTTTAGTGGTCTAAGAATTAGCATTCCCTCATGGTTTCATGTATTCCATTCACTCAGTTAGGTTTGAATGATAAAATGCCTATTTCCATTTTTGAAAACAAGGGTTTTAGCATTGTTATGCTGCACGCTTTTCTGTGTATGCCTGCAATTTTTTTTTTGAAAAGTGTGTGTTTTGGGTGCCTAAGGGGGAATGGGTTTTATTCCATTTTCTTCATTTGAAGTTTTATTTTTGGGTGTTTTTGTGGGCACATCGTTGTGTACCACCCAGTTTTGCTTGTCATCTTGTTTGGCATGATTGAATTTTGGGATGTTGTAGTACTCCTTGTTTTTTATAGGATCATAGAGTCATAATGGATTGAGGACATTCTAGGCAATTTCTATCGCGATTCGAACTCACCTATTTCATGTTAAAATGATGATTTTTGTACTTTGTCAAAATTTTGTATTGTAGTACTTTTGGACATTTTTAGCCATCCTTATGTTCTAACAAGATGATTGATGGATTCCATAGGAATATGTACTCTTGGAAAGTGGCCAATAGATAAACTTGATATTTGGCTTGGTTTTTCTTTAACCCAATTTCTTGTCTTGAGTGCTTTGGAGTTGGTTATCCTCTTATCATTGCTCTTATTGTTGTTGTTTTTCTTTGTGTTTACACACTCCATGATTGAGGTTGAAATCACATGTGATATATGGATATAGGGTGTTGAGACCACATCCTATCATGTATTTGAGCTATGTTTCTATGTCGAGGTCTGAGTGACCCATGCTCTTGGTTTGAGACCGATAGAGCTTACCATGTTCCTTATGGTTTTATAACTTTGAGAGTCTTACTTTGCATATTACTTGTGTTGCAATGTGCTTGTGCCTCGTTGTAGAATGAGATGAGACTAGTGTTTTGGTAGTGGTGTGGAGTAGCTCCTTACATGGATCCTAACCTATAAGTGGCTGGTACAAGCCACGTGAAGGAGTTCTTAATAAGTGATAACATAATAGAGTAAAATGGGGTGAAAGACATAATAAAAATAAAAGAGAGTTAATATGAATTCCTCGCTATTTGCGGGTGTTGCATGGAGGTGAGTTTGTATCTATTTTTCTGAGGGTGTTGACTTGAGATATGTACTGATGTCTATTCAACTATGGACATTGACCTAAGACTCCATGCTACATGGGATACCATGAGCTATGTAATGAAACTGCGCCTTGAGTTCCTTCACCTTAGCCTTGATGTGTTGCAGTATGTGGTTTCTTGGTTGTACTTGGGAGGTTGGTCCACATGTTGAGTGTTCTCCATGTATCCTTGTATTCCACATCTTTGTGTATTGCATTAGACCTTTGTGTCATCCTATGAGATTATGCATTTTCTTGGCGTGTGTGTATCCATTCCTCTCTTGTGTCTATGCCTTATGTTTGTGACTGATTTACTATCTTTGTGAGTACGGTAGGGTGGACTTGAGGGTTCCACATAGTAGGGTGGCATTGTACTTTACCACTGCTGGGAACCAATGTACAGATGGAGGAATCTTCTGGAGACATAGATTATGAGAACTGTGGGATCAATGTATTTACTTCATTTATTGTACCCTTGATTTATGTACATGCATATATACCGATAAGATGATCTTACCTTAATTTTCTTTATGTTATTGATGATGTATTTATGTGATCTTTTATTGTGATCGAGTGATTATTGTCTTGGTTGGTATGTATTTGGTACTCCCCGATGTGGAGCAAGCTTGTATATTATGTCATACATTGGTGTCAGCAAAGCCTACCTGACTGTTGAATTGAGAAAACTCTATTTTTTCATGTTTTTAGGCCAGATTTCACTTTAAAATGGTAACTTAGTACATACGTCATATAGATTAGTGCACATGCCCTACATGTTAGCACATATGCCTCCCAAAATAATGCATACACCTTATATTTTAGGGCATTTACCTTGTCTTATAGCGCATACACTTTAGCACATACAAAATAGTGAGAACTTCTTGAGGGTCTGTTAAAAATGTAATTGTAGATTTGGATACCCTTTTTTCCCTGGGATGTCTTCCATGTTTTCATAGTCTGATTTTAGCCTTAAGGCGGTTACATATTATTCCTTTCTTATACTTTAAGTTACATTTTATGTAATACTTTCAAGATGTTTGAGAATGGTTTTAGATTCATAGGAGTTATAATAAAAATTCTAGATTTTGAAGCTTTTTACAAATTTTAGACTTAGCCAAATTTCACAAATCAACATGTTTTCTTTCGCATGATTCTTATGTGGTGACTTGGTTGTGTCTTTTCTTTCTTGTTGAGTCTTCCACCTGTGCATGATCGTTTGAGGATCATTTCTTGTATTGTTGTGTATTCTTATGGTTAGTTGGTAATTGACATGTATATTTAACCATGTTAGGAACATTTTCTTTGGGATTAAAATGAATGTTAGTTAGATGGATTTTGAGGATGGATTATTAGACTCTTCTTTGTATAGTTGTGAGTTCTTGCAAGCTTAGCTTATTTTGATTTGTAGATTTTGTCTCAATCCTTGTTGGGCAGTCTCATGAACGTGTTTTCTTCCCTCTGAGTATGTGATTGAGTTGTCTTGAACCTTTGGGAGTTCTTGTTATTCTTCTTCTTGTGAATGATCGTGATGTATTATTTTTCATGTTGTATCATTCTTATGTTTATGGTTGTGTGATACACATTGTTACATGAAGTTTATTCCATGTTTCAATTTTTTTTGTTATGTGCATATTAACCCTTTGTTCCAAGGGTTCCTTGGAAGGGCATTACACATTATCTCTACTAAAGAGATGGCTCCTGAATTAAAATGTTATTAACTTAACCATTGCTCAAATTTTTCAAAATCATGGGGAATATTTTGCACTTGGGAAGGAGAAACTCTTAATGTCTCATCTTAATCATGAGAAGAGTTGGAAGAAGGATTCACAACAATAATTGGAATGTCACTAGTAGGCATGTTTTTTTCATCAAAATTCCTAGTAAATAAAGAGGACTCGATATTAAAAGAAATCATAAGTACATGAATTCTCCTAATTGAAATACTATAGGTAGGACTCAATGTTATGACACCCATGCACACGGAAAAGAAACAAAGATATGTTTAATATAAATATGCAAATCACTCATTAAATTTACTCAATAAACATATAATTACACATGAAACCTAATGAAGAACACATCTAACCATCAAATCAAAGATGCATTCAGAAGAGATTTGACACCAAAACAAGAATGGAAATGTTTTAAGTTGGGTTTACCAAAATTTACAATAAGGAAAAGGGGAGGGGAGTGAAGATATAATGTAAGGGGGTCATCCTCATTTTTTTCTAATGCACAATCAGAAGGAAGATGACACACTAGGGTCAAATAGGACACTAAGCAGGTGCAATGATCCTTTGAAATGTTGTAATGGGATAAGTTGGATTGGATTATGTAAAGTAGAAGACAAAATAGGCCAAATTGACAAGTTACAAGTTACACAGACTGATATAAAATAGATAGTAACCTACAAGAACTTAAAACAATAACCAGATTGTTGTACCAACCTATGATTCAAATCTAGATTTGAAACAAAGGGAAGAGTTTTCCTAGGGTATCATCTTCATGGGAAGAGGTCTCCTAGGCTGTCGACTTCCTAGTACTTTTTGATGATTTGAATTTTAGACTGTGTCAAGTCTTGTACTTGGTAGATCTACAATGGTAGGTTCATCACCTACTCCCACACAGAAAAATGGGAAAATGTTTGGTTGAAAGTGGTTTACCTTGGTCAAACCCAAGTTTAGGAATTATCCTTAAAATGAAATTGAAATTGTATAAATGTAAAGCATGTAAATGTAAAGGAAAATATTAGGTATACCTTGTAAATGTATATACCTTCATAAAATGATATTGAGATCATTACGTCTATGAATATTCTTGCTTGAATATAATTATAGGCTGACTTTGAAGTGGAATCAAGGATGCCTTTTACAGATACATAGATCCACAAATAATCCTCAAAGATCTTCAATGTTTTTATGCTTGGTAGTATCTTTGCTTGCATAATGAATGGAAGAATGTATGTATATGGACAAATGATCTTCTTTCTTGATTGAGAACTCCTCTACTTGGCCATCATGGGAGGGAAGCTAGATACAATGGAGAATATTGCCTTAAAACTGCCTTCGATGGTTGAAAGCTTGATCTTGAATACTTGTATGTAAAATTGTAGAAGAGCACTTGAAATCTTGATCTTGGTTACCAAAACTAAGAGTGATAGGCCACTTTCATACCTCTCACAAAATTTTGGGATTCAAAATTCAAAGGAGGTCAACATAGATAGAAAAATCCTGCTAATACCCACTAGAAAGGACTTTTATTAAAATTTGGGGCCAAACATTAGGGAAGAGGACACCTAGGGTGTCTCTTCCCAAGAAGAGGATGTCTAAGGTGTCATCTTCCTCCAAGAAGAGGCCCAAATTTAAATGGGAGGTCAAAAAGGAGAAAAATAAGTTGGAAATGTAGGAGGCAGGTTGTTGGAATCAAGCATAACAAACATGAAATCTTGAAAGCACTAAAATGGAGCCTAATTAAGCATCTTATTATAGGTGCTTACAATTTAGGATGGTAAAATATCATCAAAATATAGTACAACTATTAAAAATTAATCTTCCTCAACCTTAATATAAAGAGCTCTACCTATAGTACCTTTCTTGAAACCTTGTTGAAGTAAATACTTGTCCAACCTTGCATACTAAGCCGTGGGAGATTTTTTCAGACCATACAAAGCATTTTTAAGTCTACAAACCAAGTTTTGATCATTTGACAACTAAAATCCATAAAGTTTCTATATGTAGACTTCTTCTTCTTCTAGATCACCATTCAAGAAAGTTGTTTTGACATCCACCTAATTTAACTTAAAGTTATTATAGAATAAAAGACAAGAAACATCATGATTTCCGCCATCCTAGCCACAACATTTTGTTCCAATAAAAATTTTGTCTACTATTCTAGGAACTAATTCCCATGTATGATACTTCTCAATTTGATTCATCTCTTCTTCCATTTCCTGCAATCAACCTTCATCTTTTCTATCATAAAAAAAGGTCTTAAGTTCAATCCTTGACACAAGATATAAATTCACTTGAGTATTTTCATTTTCCAATATTCTCTTAGCCAATAATCATTCATTATTATCACAACTAATATAAATTTCTAAATGATTCCTTTGAACATACTTTGTCAAAATTTTCGGGGTCTTTTCTAGCACTTGTTTTTTCTCCTCTGTCTCTTCTAAATTTATTTCTTCTTATTACATGTAGAGAGGTTTATCAATTTCATGCTCTTTCGGTTATTGTATCTCTTAATTTCATTCTTTATCCACTTTGACATTTGTGCTTTCAACCATTTTTTTAATTCTCTTGTTGTAGCATGATCTATAAACCTTTCTTTTGGTTGAAGAGTAAAGATGTATGCGGTAAATTTGGCCTTGTTAATTCACCATACACTTCAAAATAGTCCTTCTTCACCAAATACACACAAGACTGAATATGAGATTATTCATCTTATCTGCCTGCATGATTCGACCTGTTGCCTTCTATGTAGATGGGGTTTTTGAAATTGCTCTTAGAACAAGAGTCTCACAACCATGGACCAATCTAGGAATGAAGGATTTATCATGATGGATGCAATACAATGCAAGATTATACTAAGAAATGAAATATGAGAGATTAAGCTAAGACATGATTTCAATGCAATTAATCTAGAAATTGAAACTATCTTATTGCAAAAATGAAATTACTCTATATGAGATTAGCAAGAAAATGAGACAATAATTCAATATTCTAACAATGCATATTTTCTTCAGAAATTCAGGGGGTTTTGAATGAAGAATGAGAGTTCTTTTATAGACTCTGAGATGATCAAAATAGAAACTTTCCTCTTTGGAATAAAACAGATAGAAAAGCTAGTTTAAAACAAAAAGTTTTATTGAAAAGAATTCAATAAATTGTTTTCTCTCTGCTTTAACTGTTTTCTTTCTTTGATTTAATTCTGTTTTATTTGAATTAAATTGTTTTCTTTCTCTTTAAAGCACAATTAATTCAAAGTTTC
>MU216855.1:34351-61646 GCA_018584345.1 Thuja plicata | reverse complement strand
TCTTCTTCTGAATCATCTTCTGGGTTTTCTTCTTTTAAAATCTTCCTTTGTCTTTCCCAAGTTTCCCATGAATCTGTTTGATCAAATAAAACAAGTTTCAGATTCATTAGTATATTTAATTGACTATTAGAGATTGAATCTTTCAGATTCGGCTGAATCACCAAGTCTTCATTGTCTTGAGTGAGAATTTGATTTAATCCATAGACTTGATTGTTATTTCCTTCTCTGCTCAGAAAATCTGCAAGTACATTCTTAGCACCTTCTACATGTTCAGTTTCAAAATCAAAGGTGTCCAAAAACTGTGCCCATCGAAGAAGACGAGCCCTAATAATCTTATTTTTTGATTCTTTCTTAAAAAATCCAGGCAGATTTCTAAGATCACTCCTTAAGATGAACTTTTGATCTCCTATGAATAGTTGGAATTTTTCAAATGCATGTACTACAGCCAAAAGTTCCTTATGGGTAGAGTGATAGTTTACCTCGGATCCTTTGAATGACCCAGATTCAAACCTTACAATCTCTTCTCGAGATTTTCCTTGATGTTCTGTAATTTCCAGGAGTACTGCTCCCCATGGTGAAGTTGTGAGAGAAATTTTGAATGTGAGTAGGAAATGCAGTGGCAGATTTAGCAGCCAATAGGGGTGTTATTTAATATGAATGAGAAAAAATGGTGATGAATTTTTTGCCTTGTAATTGCTTCAAATTACTAGTAACTGAAGATTGTCAAAGATCATGAAGAAAATTAAGATTAATAATTGAAAGAGAAAAAAATAGGTGATAGGATGAGAACCTATAAATCATAATGAGGGCATGATTGACATCATAAGAGATACAAGAATTACAAACATTAAATTCACAAAAGTAGTAAAAGTTCTAATATATGAATGGATGATAAAGCTTAAAAATAGGATTTAGTATGATAATAGATAGTATTGTTTTGTGGTACAATTCAATAATGGAAAAAGAGAAAATGAAAGGCGGCAATTTCAACCCCCATAAGTGGTAAGGATGACATGAATTGACAAAACAAGAGATACAAGAAAAAGATTACACAAGTTAAGCTTGCCAAAACATTATAAGTGCCAACATTTGCAGTGTTTATCTTGGCTTAGTGAAATTTGAATCAATGACAGGGTAACATTTTTGATATCTAAGTGAAATAAAAGGAGGACGTGAGAGCATGGAGGAAATGATATTTTCTTTCCTATGCATGAGAGAGATAGAGCATCTTCACAAGTACATTCTCAAATTTCATACATTATTTCTCTCTCTGTATCGAAATAAAATGAAAGCAAAAGGACATTATAGCAGGGAGGGAAAAATATTTTCTGTCCACAGAGAGAGAGAGAGAGAGAGAGAGAGAGAGAGAGAGAGCATTTTTCATGAAAGAAAAAGGACATGAGAGCAGGGAGGAGAATCTATTTTCTTTCCAATGCATGAGGTAGAGAACACTCTTCACAAACACATTCTAAAATTTCATATCTTTCTTGCTCTCTTTACATATAAGTAAAATGAAAGAAAAATGATAGAGAGTAGGGAAGAAAAAAATCTACTTTCATAATTATCATTAAGCATTAATAATTATTGAGAAACAATAAAAGAACACTATTGTATATTGTTGATGTGAGTTTTGTGACCACCTCAATGTGTAGGATAGAATACTACGTATCCAAACCTCTTTTGAACAAGAAATCTTTAAATGCTAAACAATGGAACAATATTATGTGATCAAGTAAAGAAACCCCAAGGATTACATTGTGTACTTGCAACTTTGGTGGTGGGCACAACTCTGTTTTATGATGTGCTTTGCTGAGTATTGCTTGGGGATTTATGTTAGTCTTTTATGGAGGATTTATCAACTTTTTAAATGCAAATAGTTTGGAAATTGAGCTTTTCAACTGACTCTAACAATGACTTGAAATAAATTGCAAATAGGATGTGAGAAGGATTTAAGCTACTTCTACTTCTAACTCTACTAATGCAAGACACTAAGGATGCTATGGTGAAACTAAACCAATCCTTGTTTCGCCAACTTAAACAACTACATAAGAGAAGGTGCTATCTTCTAAGGGTGCATGGATGGTTTACAAATTGTTCATGCACATCAAAACCATAAGACATGCAAATAAATGAGCATGAAACAATTGAAGTTAAGTGATTTGCAATGGATTTCAGTCTAACCTTGTAGTATTACTTGCAATCAACAAGTACCAAAAGATATGAACTTAAGGTTTCACCACGAATCAACAACAATATCTTTTATTATCTATTTAACTTAAACAACTGTTAACTTCTACTCAACTTAAACAACTTTTAACTAGGTGAGAAATGTGGAAACCATGCAACACTCCAAAAATTCACAAGTATTCACCATGGAGCAACAATGAATTAGGAATTATTTTGGCAACAATTTCTTGAAGTCTCCCTTACAAATGATTTGAGCAAGCCTTATCTAGAGGATCCAAGTACAATGAATGCCTTAGATTGATTCAAGATCAACGACCTAAATTAATTCAAATAACCCTAATTAGGGTTTGTTACAACCATTGCTTACAAGCATTCCATGTTGACCAATGAGAAAATTACATTGCATTGAGATACATATCCATTTGAGGATTGACCAATGACATTCCACATGTCAACTTGGAATAACTTGACTGTATGAACTTGATAAGTTGGAATACTCTGATTGGTTCAAGAGGACAATCTTCAACATGTTTATCTTGCATTCTTTGTTTCAACTCCACTTCTTCATCCTCCTTGTTTTGGAAATCTTCTCATTGACATGTTCTTGAAATTGATCACTTGGCCTTGATCTTTCTTCATGACTTTGAGCTTGATTTTCATCTTGACCTTCCTCATTCCACGAGATGTGTATATTTACAAATCGATCATCACCCTTGGTTGAGGTTTCCAACAAATCTAGATATACCAAATTGATTATCATATCAATGATGCCTTCTTCAATCGCTTCTTCAAGACAATATGCAAGCAAGGCGTCTCATAATCCTTTCACTTGTTGGCTATTGCTCTTGCACATCCATTTTCACTTTTGATTTCCAACCTTAAACCTCCTTGCTAGCTTGATTACTGACTTGGAAATAGCTTGTTGATGCTCCTATGTCAATCTTGGTGTTGGAATCATCCTTGCACATGAAGAGGCTTGACATGGAAGATCCTCTTGCTTTTCATCTCCATGTTGGTATTGAATCTCCTTCGTATTGATCTTGGAATCCATTGTAGTCGTAGCTCGAACTTTGAAATTCTGATTCTTCTTTTGTCTTCATCTTGCTTGAAGTCTAGAAGTCATGATGCCCTTCTTTTCTCCATGCTATCTTCGAGTTGCAATGATCCTTGCACATTGAAAGGTTCGGCCTGGAACATCCTCCTCCTTGTTCCCTTGCAAAACAAGAGTTAAACCTTATGTTAAGTTCATGACAATGAATATGAACAAAATTAAAATATTCTAAAACATCCCTTCCTAATAATACGATTTTAATTTAGCATTGGAGTTGCATTAGGATGAAGGGATTTTTCTTGTTCATAATCTTAACTTTATCCATGCATTAACACTAAACAATTTCTAATTCTGATTTCCTAAGTCTGAAGTTTGTAAGCATTCACACTTATCATCTTGTAGCTAGGAGAGCTTCTTGATCTTCAACTTCTGATCCTTCCAGCAAGGTCAACGTTCTTGAATGTTAAAAAATGTTTGATCTTCAATTTCCTCTCTGATTTTCACTTGATATGTGTTTGTTGCACTTTGAAATCAATTTTAGACTGTCACTATTGCTGGAAGTCACCTTGATCTGCTTGAATCTGAATTGCATTTGATTGTAATTTGCCTTAGGTGTTGTTTACAATTCTGATTTTCACCCTCCTTTAGATCTGCTTTGCACTTGTAATTATTGTTTGAATTGCGTTGGTGGTTTGAAATGAAGGCTTGCATCTTTCCTTTAGAGGCTTCACATCCAAGAGGAATGTATATTGGAGAACTTATATGGGCCGACCTGATCTAATTAGAATTTAACTAATCTCTTTTAAGGCCGACTTGATTGAATTTTATTGAGTTTGTAGTTTGTTTTCTTTCCCTTGGCCGACTCGGCTTTGGCATTCAATTGACTTGGAATTGGTTTCACTATGGATTGGATTTCGTGAGGGGTTTGGAAATTGTAAAGAGCCTACTTGGCTCAATGCCCAAATTCGCTACAAACAATCTCTGTGTTCTAGATTTCTAATTCTTTTTATGAATTTTCAACACAAAGTTTTTTTTTTTTGTATTTTTTCAAATAACCTAATTGCAATACAAGAACAATTAAATTTGAAATCACTATTGTAAATCATAAATCATGCTAGACAAGCTAAAATGCATTACACATAAGTCGTGATAAACAAATTAAAAATGATAAAAACCTCTTGTTATTATTTCCCATGCTAAAGAGGCTGGCCGCGGCTGATGAAGGAGAAAGGAGACGACTTCAAACTTTGTCCCACTGTGCATAAAGACTAGCCGCAACTCTAAGAGGAATGGTGTTTGCAACGCCCAAACAAATAACATAAACTGTAACATATTTTCTACCTTCCCTTCAATGTCGTGGATGTATCAATGTTCGTAACCATTCACAATTCATTGGCAATAAACCAATTCAAAGTGAGGATGCTGGTGCGAATTCACAATTTGACAACAATACTCAAACCCTTAATTCCAAGCTGAAACAATTCGCAAGCTCCAAGTTTTTTATAAAATGATCAAAAGGTGTCTCCATGAAGAATTCAAAAATCTATATAACGAACTTAGCTTCATCAACAAGGCTCGAAAATTTCAGCTTCAAGAAGAAGCTCTTCATAACTTAAGCTTTATGCTTCCACTTGAAGTTTGGATATTCGAAATTATATCATTTAAATATATGTTTTTCCTTCCCTTAATGTCCAAACATAAGTCAAATATAACATCATTAATATTTTAATGATTTGACTTTAATATAAGCCCACACATGATAATTAATTAAGTTAAACTTAATGTAAGAACCCCTTTCAGGCTCTTGCTACTGTACTGTTTTGTTTTAAGAGTTTTATAATATGTTTGTGTCTTTGCAAGAGTTTTTGACATAAAAAGCAAATAACATAATGCTGAAATTTTGAATAGAAAATGAACTACTGCTGCCTTTATTAATTTTCAATGAATCAAACTCGGTACAAATGATAGTATTTGAATGAATAAGATCAAAAAAGACTAGATTCAATGCACATTAAAAACCTGGGAATTTATTGATGAAAATCACACTTTCCTAGCATAACTGTGTCCTAGCATAAAGATGCTTTCTGAAGTATTCTGCTCATACTGAATGAATGATGGTGTACTGTTTGCAATCCAACTTCTCTATAATTTGTAATCAATGTTGTAAATGCTGAAGTAAACCTCCGCTGAAGCACAATAGAAGTCTTTGTATGAAACCTTCGCTGGATATCAGATTCACCAGATATCTCATTGGCTCAAATGATGAACACACAGAAGAACTACGTTCTCCAATGGCTACACTGTCAAACCCTATTTTAGAGCTCAAGAGTAGAAGAAAATTTCAATCAATAATGATAACTCGTTGCCTTTTGCTTCTCACGCTAAACATATATATCCTTCCAAACCTAAATCGCACCCAAAAAGCAGGAATTGTGAATTCTCACAAGAAAGTATGATTTAATGTTATAAACATTAAATTCATGATATATTTTATCATTTAGAATTAGGAAGATGTCAAATAAATTATTAATAAATTTGGCCCCCTTCTCATGATGTTAAGACCCTCAACTTAAGTGATTTTAATATAAATTTATAATATAACTTTATATTAAATAATTATCCTTCTTTAATACTTAACCACAAAAATGTCATAACTCCCATAATATTGTCACTGGATAGCATTATGTCACTAGCTTGAAGAAGACATCACACGTAATTAATTAATTAATTATATCGACTTCAAGCCAAATCCAACTGAACTGCACTGACCAATCAAATGCTTGAACACCCTGCCAAAAATGGGAACTGATAGAAAAGGACTTACTTAAATAGTAAGTTCTCGACCAGAGACCCTCAAAACGAGCTATTAGCCCATGAGAGTCACAATGATGGGCTAATAATGACGTGTCCTATACACCTGCTAAAACAAGGACATCATAGTCTCCCTCCCCAAGATTGCTTATCCTCGAGCAATCACAATCCTGGATGCTGAAGAATATCCTCTAACTTCCAAGTGGCATCCTCAATAGGTAAAACATGCCATTTCACCAAGAACTCCCTGATGACTCGCCTATGAAAATGCCTCTCTCGAGTATCCAATATAGCTTCAGGAATCAACTCCAACTTCCCCTCATCATCTAGGGATGGCAAAATAGATGATGTAGGAGCATCCTGGGGTAGTTGGCAATCTAGTATCACCAAAAATATGTTTTGGTTTGGTTTTGGTTTTCGGTAGCAAGCTCGGTTGGATACCTGAGTATCTCGGTCATTTGGTGGTAGTTCTCAGTTGGAAGATGTGTTTCTTCATCGATGGACTTAGTGATTGGGGTTGGTGGTGCTCGATGATTCTTTTCTCGATGGTGTTCGGCTCGGTGGTGCCTCTCTTCGAGTGGCTTGGTTTTGGTGTTCTTGATCACTGACGAGGTTTTTTTTTCTGATTGTTTGGGCTGGCCAACTGGTGCATTTAATTTGGGCTGCGTTCCTCGTGATGTGGGTTGATCGTTGGAGGTGTGAGGACCTAAATTTGATTTGGTTCACTCTCCTATGCAAATTTAATGGTTGTTGGAAATTGACTGATGAAGAACACGCTAGGTATTGTGTTCTTGATGCTGACGTATCTTTTGTTGATTTATTTAATCGTAAAGCCGACCTGTGGTAGTGTTGTATAAAAAGGGGTTTGGGTATAGTAGAGGCGGCAGAGGAAGTAGTGAAAGAGTTGATATAAAGCTCTGTGGATCTGAACTAGGTGAAGGATACCTTGGAGGGCTAGTAGCTTGTTAGCTTAAGAAACAAGAGGATTGCTTGGTGGCTTGCAAGCACAAGTTTAGACCTGTCTTGGGTTTTCATACCAGATTGCTGTCTGTTACAGGTTTGGGCTAGTTAAGGGGGTGATTTGGAGGTTGCAAAAGATCTCTATGGTAGATCTTAGTGTATTTGCTGATGTATGTGGTCGTAACTGAAAAAGCCTTATAGCTCGGCATGTAATTGAATTTCTGATTATTAATGAGTTGATATTGATTATATCTTGTTGTGTTGTGGTTTCCGCTGTTGTTCTTGTTGTTGGTTGCAAGATTGGACATCTCTTTTGAGATTCTCCGACCTTGACTGCATCAAGTGGTATCAGAGTGAGGTTGGATCTTGTTGTGGCAGTTTCAGATCGAAATTCAGGACTTGTGGTGTTCTTGTTGCGTTATTGTGAGGTGGCAAAGAGTGGATCTGACTTACATCAACGAAGGATTTGCACAAGGTGGCTGGAAAGGAGATTGATTGATACTTGTGGAGTTGATCTTGTCAAAACTTGCACTTAGGGTTTTGGAGATGCCACCTCAGAGACTAAACCCTAGGATGATTGATCAGATGAAAGAGGATCTGCAAGACGAGATCCGTAATGAGATGGCTGAATTAAGGAATGAAGTCATGGGGGAATCATAAATGTTGTTGCTGGATTACAGAGAGGTCTTAGAACACAAGATGCTTATGAAGAAGTTGTTGAAAACTTTGAGGCTACTAGATCTAGTGGAGATGACAGAGCTGATCAGATGGAGAGATTTGGTGAAGACAAAACTGATCGGTTGCAAAGATCTAATGCTCGATTGTAGAGATCTAGTGCTTGGTTGGGTACAAGTTACCGAATGGAGGTTTCCAAATTTTTAGGTACATTGAGACCCGAGGATCTGATTGATTGGATCGGTGAGTTAGAGGACTACTTTGAGCCGAAGGACATTGGAGATCTGCTTAGAGTGAGGATAGCACAAACTAAGTTAAAGGGACATGGTGCCCTTTGGTGGAAAGAATTGCAGGGAGATAGAGAAGGTGAGATGAAGATCAATTAGTGGAGGTTGATGGTAGCAAAACTTAAAGCTAAGTTCATTCCCGCTGACTATGAACTTGAGTTGTTTAAGAAGTTACAAAATCTAAAGCAGCAAGAGATGACTGTGGAAGACTATACTGAGGAGTTCTACAAGTTGACTATTTGGTCTGGGCATAGAGAACTTTCTAAGGAAAAGGTGGTGAGGTATAGTATTGGTCTAAGATTCAATATCCAGGATGAGATTGGTATGTTGAAGATTGACGCAGTGGAGGATTCTTACCAGTATGCCCTGAAGACAAAAGCTAAGTTGAAGAGAAGACATCATGGTAATTCTCGAGGGAAAGAGAAGCAAGAGCAGTTGGTAAAGGATAAACTGAGAGTTGAGGAGGAACTGAAACCTGTTGACTAAGGAGAAAGGTAGGTAGAGGTGTATTCAGAGGTACCTATTATAATTGTGGTGAAGAAGGACATCGGTCATTTGAAAATCTCCATGTAGATAAGAAGGTTGGTAGTCACCGAAATGCTGTGGTGAATGAAATTGTAGAGAATGAACCTGAGGTGGAAGGTGTGAGTCTTTTGCTTAGGAGAACATTGCTCCTCATGAAACAAGCTGATTCTTGTTAGAGGAAGAACTTGTTCAGAACTGTGTGTAAATTTGGTGGTAAATGTTGTAAGATGATTATTGATGGAGGGAGCACTGATAACTTGGGTTTTGAGGAGATGGTTCAGAAGCTTAGTTTGAGGAGGTTGAAACATCCTTGTCCTTATAGGTTAAGTTGGTTACAAGAAGATCACGCAGTAGAAGTAAGGGATCAATGCATGGGAAAGTCTTACATTGGTTCTTATAAGGATGAAGTATTATGTGACATTGTGGAGATGGGTTCTTTTCATGTTTTGTAATTTTCTCAACCACAACGCAACTAGAAACAAGCCCCCTAGTGTTTGTTTTCTGTCTCTGAAATGGATTGTACGGTGGGCAGGTCGCACGCTGAGTTGAAAGGCCACACGGTGGACAGGCCGTACGTTGAGCAAGAAGGCTGCACAATGAACAAGAAGTCGTATGTGAGTAGGCATTTCGTACAGAGATAGGTCATACATGAGCAGGCAGGCCATACAAAGATAGGTTGTACATGAGTAGGCAAGTCGTAAGGAGACAGGCCATATGTTAGCAGGTAGGCCATATAGAGATAAGTCGTACGTTAGTAGGCAGGTCATACGAAGATAGGAGGTACATTAGTAGGAAGGCTGTACAGAGATAGGACGTACGTTAGCAAGAAGGTCATCCAGAGACAAGCCGTACAGTGTCTGGGCAATACGATCTGAGGTTGTGTGGTTGAATGATGTCGCCCTCATGGCACAGTTTATGGTAAATTGCTAAATGAAAGACATGTGATAAAGAATATGCCAGATACAATTGAGAATATTTGCAAGGAAAACTTTATTGATATTTTTGTAGTATTTCTGATTTGCCAGACCCAATACAACAGAAGAAGAGCAGGCAGAGTAGGGTGAGGGTTAAATCCCACCGAAATTGCAAATACCAAATAGGGAGGGTCTTTCACCTCCGAAATGGAAGACAACAGAATCCCAACAGGAATTTGCAATTACAAATAAAATATCAAAACTTCAACATGAGAAATATATCCTACACCCCAGTCATAAATACCCGTCGGACAAACTCCTGAGGTGTACAAATAAAGTCGAAATGACAACACTAACACCTACGCTAAAACAAAAGATGGGCCCAAGATAAGCTAAATCAGTCGGGGCCCAAATACAATTAATATTCATTTAATGACGGGGATATTATAGTCCCCCCATCCCAAATATTGCTTATCCTCAAGCAACTGCAAACTGGGGTGTTCCAAAATCTGTTCGCCTTCCCAGGTGGCTTCTTCTAGCGGTAGATTCTTCCAGCATACAAGAAATTCCCTGACGGTGCGTGTCCTCAACCTTTTCTCCCGAATGTCGATGATCTCGGCTAGCTCTAGCATTAACTTCCCTCCATCATCGAGTGGTGGTAGATCTGTTGAGATTGTGATGTGTTGACCCGCCGCTTTCTTCAGGAAAGAAACATGAAAGACATGGATTCGAATACCTTCTGGCAGGTCCAATTTGTAGGCAACTTCACCTACTTTTCACACCACTCGGTAGGGTCCGTAGAAATGTGGTTTCAACTTATCCTTGCCACTGGTTTTCAGGGAAGATTGCCTGTACGGTTGAAGCTGAAGGTACACCAGATCACCACTTTCAAAGCTTCTCTCTATTTGGTGTCTGTCAGCATACATCTTTTTTTGATTTTGGGCCCTCTAAAGATTTTTCTTGATAGACTTTAGAATGTCCACTCCTTCTTAAAGCCAATCTTTAGCCCTCAGCACGCGACTATCACCTAGTGTCATATCAACAAATGATAGAGGCTTATAGCTATACAGTGCTTTAAAAGGCGCCATGCCAATTGACATGTGGTACATGGTATTGTAGCAATGTTCTCCCAAATGTAACCACTTAACCCATGCCTTCTGTTGTGCTAAAACATAGTTCCTGAGGTAGTCATCCAACCATTTGTTCACATTTTCAGTCTGACCATCTGTTTGTGTGTGATAACTGGTGCTCAGTGACAACTCTGTTCCTGCAAGCCAAAATAGTTATGTCCAAAAGATGCTGAGAAAATGACTATCCCTATTACTGACGATGTTTAGTGGGAGACCATGCAGGTGAAACACCTCACAAAAAAATAGATCTGCAACTTGTGTGGCCTGATATCCTATAGAAATGATGAATAAGTGTGCATACTTAGTCAGTCAGTCGACCACCACGAAGATACAATCCTTCCCTTGCACCTTGGGAAGCCCTGAGATGAAGTACATCGAGATGCTATCCCACTTTTGTTTAGGTATGACTAATGGTTGGAGAAGACCAGCTTGTAGTGTGTGCTCTGATTTATTCTGCTAACAGGTAGAACATTCTCAAATGTATTGTAGTGCATCATTCTTGAGACCCTTCTAGGAGAACCTTTCCTTGATTTGCATATAGGTATTTAGGTACCCTAGATGCCCAACCAAGGGTGAGTCATGCATCTCCTTTAAAATCTTCTCTTTCATCCTAGACTCAAGCACTAAATAAATTGTCTTTGTAGTAAATGATGTCATCTACCACCTTGTATCTGTCGTCACGCACTTCGTCATCCATCAACTGACACACAAAAGGGTTTTTGGAGTATTCGACCAACAAGTATGGCTTCCAATCCATCGAGATCTGAGACAATTAACATATGGCGAGATTCCTTGATAAAGTGTTAGCCACAACATTATTCTTTCCCTTAACATACTCAATGTCGAAGTCAAACGCCTGGATTTTGCTTACCCACTTCTGTTGTCTTTCGTTCAACTCCTTTTGTCCCAAGAAATATCTCAAGCTGTTGTGGTCTATACAGACGATGAACTTGGATCCCACGAGGTACTGTCTGAACTTCATTAGAGCATGTATGATGGTGAGCATTTCTTTTTCGTAGATGGAATACAACTTCTCCACTCTCGAGAGTTTCTGACTTTCAAATGCAATCAGATGATGATCCTGCATGAGTACAACCCCGATGTCTTCCCCTGATGTGTCACAATCAACAGTGAAGGGCTGAGTGAAATCTAGTAATGTGAGGGATGGACAGGAGCTCATGGTTTCCTTTAACTTGACAAAGGTGTGCCAGTTTGTTCCATTGGAAAGATCCTTTCTTTGTTAGATTGGTCAAGGGTGCGGCGAGTTGGGAAAAACCCTTCACGAACCTTCTGTAGTAACTGCATAACTCAAAGAACCCACGTAGCTCTATGAGAGTAGTCGGAGGCGGCCAATCCAAGATAGCTTGGATCTTTTCTTGATGCACTTGAACACCTTGACCGCTGACAATGTGTCCTAAATATAGTACCTCTGTCATCCCAAATTCACATTTGGACCTCTTGGCAAACATGGATTGTGATTTCATGATTTCCAGTACTTCGTCCAAATGCCTAATATGCTCCTCCCATGTCTTGTTGTAGATGAGTATGTCGTCGTAGAATACCAACAGGAACTTGCGCAACTGTTTGCTGAAAATGTGGTTCATACAGGATTGGAAAGTAGCGGGTGCGTTAGTCAACTCGAATGGCATGACTAGGAAATCATAGTGTCTATAGTGACAATGGAAAGCTGTCTTCTCCACATTTTGTTCCCTCATGCATATGTGGTGGTAGCCTGAGCAGAGGTCTATTTTGGTAAAATAGACGATGCTGTGCAACTCATCTAGTTGCTCATCAATCCTAGGAATGGGGTACCTATTTTTATGGTCTTCTTATTCAATGCACGATAGTCCACACACATCCACATGGTACCATCTTTCTTTTTTACCAATACCACTGATGATGTGAAAGAACTGAAACTGGGCCTGATCCATCCTTTGTCAAGTAGTTCATGGATTGTCTTTTCAATCTCATCCTTAAACCTTTTAGGATGGCAGTATGTAGTGGTGATGACAGGCTTGGCTCCCTCCTCCAACTCAATTGTGTGCTCAAAACCATGGTGCGAGGGTATGCTGGGTGGAATGTCGGTGAAGACCAAACTGTGTCTGTCCAATACCGTCTGGAGTTCATCATCATGGTAGTACACCTGTTGGCCCTTTAGAGGGGGAGTTGAAACCAAATAATGTGCGGCCCAGACAACATCATTGTGTCTAAAATGGCTTCCATTCGTCATGCCAATATTTCCTTAAGACCGCCATTAGACATTCCCCTCAGTACCACCTTCTTTCCATCTACTTTGAAAGAGAACTCAATTCTCTTGAAACTTTGTGTGTATTCATCCAGAGTCTCCATCCACTGAATTCCCAGTATAACTTCTATGTCATCCAAATCTACCATGAAAAAATTGTCTATTACTGTGTGGTTCCCCATGGTGATGCTCAGTTGTAGAACCAAATGGGTACATGACAAGAGGTTTCCTCCTGCCACCTTGACTTCAAACCCTTGATGTGCCTCAGTACGCAAATCTCTTCTGCTGACCAGTGATGAATTAATAAAGTTGAGTGTGGCTCCACTATCGAGCATTACCATGACCCATTATCCCTAGAGCGTACCCCATATGTGGAACATTGTACACCTTGGGGTGCCAGCAAGTGCCACAATTGCACCTCCCCTACGAACTAGTGTAGAAATTCTCTCTGCACGGTCAAAATCTTATTGTCCATCCCCTTGGGCTTCGGGCTCTTCGTGGTATTCTTCTCCTTCGAACATCACCTCAATTTAGTGGATTTTTCCTTTGCCCAGACATCGGTGCCTTGGTTCCCATGGCTCCTTACAGTTGAAACAGAGTTTCCTTCTTCTAAGATCCTGTCTAGTAGCCTCATCCAACAATGTCTTCTTTGGTGGGAGTCTGTTGTATCTTTCCTTCAGAGCAAGTGGTGGCTTGGGGTGCGAATAATTCCTAGAGGAAGAGGAAGAAATTGTCATACCGCGTGCCTTTTTTATTGCTTCTGTAAGTGTGTTGGGGTTGAATCATTTTACCCAACCTCTGAGAGGTTCCACCAGTCCATCTACAAACAACACAATCAAGCGCCTTTCTGAGATATCTGTTACCAGCACGGATAACCTCTGGAATTCACCAATGTAGTGGTCAACCACCCCGGACTACCTCAGTTGAACAAGCTCCTTGAAATTAAGTTTTGGATCCTTTCCGTCAAAGTGGTCTATTAACCTCTCCATGAACTCGGTGTATGATGTTATTTGATCATGACCAAGGATTACCATACCATGATGCCACCATTCATGCGCGATCCTTTCCAGGTGGAACATTGCAAACTTGATTGCCTCCTCCTCCGACATCGGGGTAAGCTGAAAGTATGTATCTGTCTTTTGTACCCTTGTTCACATAATTGTTGATCTGGTTCCCTCAAAAGATGATAGATTTACCTTGCCTATCTTTCGTTGAAGACCGTCATTGTAATAGCCGTGACTACTACCTCTTGAGTATTTCATTCACAATTCAACGTAGTCTCTGAAGGTCAGGTCACCCTTGAGATTCATGTTCCTCCAATCCTGCATCAGTTGAACCTGCATTTCCATGAAGGTGGGCTCTAGTTCCCTTCGAGATGCTTCATTTCTTGGCAGAAATGTCAGCATAGACGGTCGGGGGCGTGTATGAGAGTTTTCTCTCCCTGTGATTGAGTTATTGCTACCATGTCCATTGTGTTCCCCATTCATTCTTCCTTCAGTTAATTTTTGCAAGGTCTCTTCCATAAATCGTTGTCATTCTTGCCCTCTCATCATAGTATCATTGAGTTGAGCCTGACTTCTAGTTAACTCCCTGAATAATTCCATAACTACAAAACTTGAATTCTGTGGCTCCCCCATTCTGTTGAGAGAACAATACCTCCTTCTATCATATACGCAAAACTCTTTCTACATTCAATACCCAACAGGATGGCAAGATCACTAGCTCTGGTACCACTGTAATCTTCCCAACCACAACACAACTGGAAACAAGCCCCCTAATGTTTGTTTGTTGTCTCTGATATGGACTGTATGGTGGGCAGGCCACATGTTGAACTGAAAGGCCATATGGTGGATAGGTCGTACATCGAGCAAGAAGGTCATACGGTGAACAGGAAGTCGTACGTGAGTAGGCAAGCTGTACGGAGACAGGTCGTACGCTAGTGGGAAGGTCGTACAGAGACAGGCCATACATGAGAAGGCATGCCATACGGAAACAGGCTATACGTCAGTAGGAAGGTCGTACATAGACAGGCTGTACGTGAGTAGGAAGGTTGTACAGAGATAGACCGTATGTGAGAAAGCAGGTCATACAAAGATAGGTTGTACGGAGACATGTCGTACATCAGTACGAAGGTCATACGGAGACAGGTCGTATGTCAAGCAAGAAGGCTGTGCAGTAAACAAGAAGCCGTACGTGAGTAGACAAGCCATACAGAGACAGGTTGTACGTCAACAGGAAGGTCGTACAGAGACAGGCCATACATGAGCAGGCAGGCCGTACGGAGACAGGTTGTATGTCAGTAGGAAGGTTATACGGAGATAGGCCGTATGTCAGTAGGAAGGTCGTATGGAGACATGTCATACATCAGCAGGAAGGCCATACAGAGACAGGTCGTACATCAGCAAGAAGGTCATCCAGAGATAGGTCGTACGATGTCTAGGCAATACGATCTGAGGTCATGTGGTTGAATGGTGTCGTCCTCCTGGCGTAGTTTATAGTAAATTGCTAAATGAAAGACATGCAATAAAGAATATGTCAGATACAACTGAGAATATTTGCAAGGAAAACTTTATTGATATTTTTGTGGTATTTCAGATTTTCCAGACCCAATACAATGTAAGAAGAACATGCAGAGTAGGGTGAGGGTTAAATCCCACCGAAATTGCAAATACCAAATAGGGAGGGTCTTTCACCTCCGAAATGGCAGAGAGCAGAATCCCAACAGGAATTCACAATTACAAATAAAATATCAAAACTTTAACATGAGAAATACATCACACACACCGGTCATAAATACCCGTCAGACAAACTCCCAAGGTGTACAAATAAAGCCGACACGACAACACTAACACCTACGCTAAAATAAAAGATGGGCCTGAGATAAGCTAAATCAATCGGGGCCCAAATACAATTAATATTCATTTAATGATAGGGATATTACATGTTTTACTTGAGAAACCTTGGTAGTATGATAGAGAGGCTATTCATGACTGTAAGAGGAATTTCTTTACTATCTTGAAAGATGGAAAAAAGTTTACTTTGATTCCTTTGAAGGATGAAGACAAAGGAAGGGGGAACTTGAGCATTGGTAGCAAATCTGTGATGGTTGCAGAGGTTGGTGCAGACATTCAGATTCAAAGATCTGAAGGCACTTCAGAGAGTGCTAGTGGTAAGAGGAAGCAGAAGAAGAACCGAGACATGGGTGTATCGATTAAGGACTTAGAGGACATGTATACCAAGAACCAACTGGGGATTTATGTGTTAAATCCCAATTGATGTTTGTCCAGCTGCTGAGAACATCTTTTCTCACCTTGGGTGTCTGATGCAGGAGCATCCTGGGGTAGTTGGAAATCCTGTATCAACAAATGACCAAGAAACTCAGGTCTCCAACCGACCTTGCTACCGAAAACCAAAACCAAATCAAAATTGGCAATCCTATATCACCAAAAAGATGTTTTGGTTTGGTTTTGGTTTTCGGTAGCAAGCTCTATTGGAGACCTAAGTTTCTCGATCATTTGGTAGCAGTTCTCAGTTGGAAGATGTGTTACTTCACCAATAAACTCGGTGACTGGGGCCAGTGGTGCTCAACGATGGTTTTCTCGGTGGTGTCTGTTTGGTGGTGTTCGGCTAGGTGGTGCCTCTCACCGAGCGGCTTGGTTTTAGTGTTATTGATTAGCGATGGGGTTTTCCTGATTGTTTGGGCTAGTCAAGTGGTGCATTTAATGTGGGTCGCATTCCTCATGATGTGGTCTACCATTGAAGGTTTGAGGACCTAAATATGATTTGGTTCACTCTCCTATACAAATTTAATGGTTGTTAGAAGCCGACTAATGAAGAACACGTTTGGTGTTGTGTTCTTCATGCCAACTTATGTTTTGTTGATTTATTTAATTGTAAAGCTGACTTGTGGCAGTGTTGTATAAAAAGAGGGTTTGGGTAGAGTAGAGGTGGTAGAGGAAGTAGTGAAAGAGTTGATGTAAAGGTCTACAGATCTGAACTAGGTGAAGGATACCTTGGAGGACTAGTAGCTTGTTGGCTTAGGAAACAAGAGGATTGCTTGGTGGCTTGCGAGCACAAGTTTAGATATGTCTTGGGTTTTCCTGTCAGATTACTATTTGTTACAGGTTTGGGCTAGTTAAGGGGGTGATCTGGAGCTTGCAAAAGATCTCTGTGGTAGATCTTAGTGTGTTTGCTGATGTATGTGGCAGTAATCGAGAAGGCCTTACAGCTCAACATGTTGCATGTAATTGAATTATTAATAATTAATGAGTTGATATTGATTATATCTTGTTGTGTTGTGGTTTCTGTTGTTGTTCTTATTGTTGGCTGCAAAACTAGACATCTCTTTTGAGATTCTCTTGCCTTGACTGCATCAATAGAAGGTGGGATAACATGCCTGACTAATGCCTTCTCGAGATGTGAAACATGAAATACATTATGCACCCTGCTGTCCTTTGGCAAATCAAGCTCATAAGCAACCTTGCCTACCCATCTGACAATGCGGAAAGGACCATAGTATCAAGGTTTGAGCTTCTCATCTCCTCTCTTCCGAATGGATGACTGCATTAGCCAGAGATGAAATGTAATATGGACTTCCTATTTAGGGAAGTACTTAAGACTAATACTGGTAAGGAATGACTGTTGAATTACTGGAAAAATGAGGGCTTCAACATCCCTGAGGTTCTAGAGAGAACGACAATGGAGGATTTTTGTAGTGTGGCTCCTTCAGTAAAATGTTGTTCGAGACAAATTGGGGATGAGCATGAAGAAGACGTGGCCATTGTTATCATCAAGAAAAACGATGGGGAATGGTGCTGTGACTGGCTACATAAGGTTTAACAGGATGCGAATTATATAAATGTTTAAAGTTTTGGTATAAATAGCTTGGATGTAATTCTGGGAAATTTAGAAACTCATACAAGGTTTTCTTAGTTAGCTATCTACAAATTTTGTATATATAAGTCATGTAAGATATTAATGTCTGTAGTACTAGTTGAAAAAAGTTTTGGGGAAGAATGAACTTAGAATTATCTACTGAAATATTGAAAATAGAACTGGGTTTGTAGTCTCTTTTTGAACTATCAATAACATACTAGTATTAGTGAATAATATTTCTGGTTTGTATAGTTATTTGCGTATGGGCATTTAAATTTTACTTACGTACATCTATTTTTGTATGGATTTATGAGTAATTTGTAACTTTAGTACATGACCAACACTCTAAGCTGGTTTTAGGCCATAGAGATTTTGCACTTACATCCAGAATAATATTTTAGGTTCAAATTTCAGTCTGCATATATACTAATAAACAAACATATACATCAAATAGGTATTTGTAATATAGATACATAGGTATTTATATAAACAACCATAAATAATTAATTTCATTAATTTATTTAAATGTATATATATTTTGGCACACCTTTATATGCTTACATATATACAAGGTTCTATATCTGGTATCCAAATATTTTTACAGTCACCCTGTATGCAGCATTCATAAACAATTATAGGGGCCAGAATAAGCATTAACGCTTTACCCTCCATGCTCATAAACACTAAAGCCAAGAACATTTAGTGTATCAAGAAAACTATATTAACCAAGGATTCTGGAAATAAAAATCTAGTTGTTGCGATTATAGGAGGGACTATATTCTGCAATACTAGATGAAGTATAATAATATGGATTCCTTACATTATATTTTAATTTGCACATCCTTTCTGGGAAGCCGCTTTGCCTCTATCCCAATTTAATAAGGTCTAGCCTTCCCAATATTTTTTCAATCATTCAAAATCAGGAACACTCCTCTAGCATAGACTTGAGCCGGTATCCTTTGCTACCTTTTCATTTCCTCTGCTCCCGTTCCATTCCCAATCGTTGGCGTTCCATCTCCATTGGCTATTGTCCTTCTCTGAGATGCCCAAGTGGCAAATTGAAATAAGGAAATTGGTAATTTGGGGGACTCTTCACCTCCTAAGGGTGCTATCCTTGCTATTTATTAGCATCCTTTTGAGTCTTTGAAGACATCCTATACTATCTGAGATTGGAAGCACTATGATGACTCCAATCAAGTTAGTGAGTGCTGATCCTCAGATAGCCTTTGATGGAGAGATCTCAACCAAGCATCTCAAATATTTCTTTTTAAACTCTCAATCCATTGTTCTAAGAGCAGTGTATAGAATCCTGGGCCGTGAATTCCTTTCTAATTCAGATAGATATAGGGTCAATATGGAAATTCCAACTATGTTCATTGCATCGGCCATTTATGTAGACCCTAGGAAAGAGGATATTGGAAGACTGTGTTTGCGAATTTTCAAAAGGAAATACCTTGGCAACATTGATAAAGTTATTCAAAGTATCAAACCAGACTGCACAATCACTATGCCTAGGTTCTATGATCTGCCAGCAATTAAAGGGAGGCTAGCCCCGACCATTCCCATCATGATAGTTGAATATTTTTATGCCTTCCTTTCCAGAGAACCAGTAATCAAGAGAAATCTTGATTTCCTAATGGCTTTTATGCACCTAAGAACTCTGAATGAGGGTAATTGGTTCTACTATTATTGGCACAATGATGATGTAGGAGAAACAGATAGGATATGCTTTGACAATTCAGATTCTGAAGAATTGATGGAGGTATGGATGGAAGAAGGAAATCATCACAGGAATAAAAGACAGAGAATTGTTTCTCCGACTGATGATGCCTCCCGAGTAGGTGAGGAGGAACATTGAACTTTATGTTTTCCCTTTACTCTCTTGTTCTTCTTGATTCTAGATGTCTAATGATTATTTGGCTACCTCTACCCAATGCATCTTCTTCCAGAATTTGAAATTTTAAATAAAATGATCAATATAGTTACTTGAATTATGTTATCTGCTGCTTTAGTTCATATCTTACTTGAATTATTTATTTCATATGTTTCATATCTTCTTCTCGCTTATTTTGGCAAGGTGGGCGAGGTGGTCATGCCTGTCCCGAGAGAAGAAGGTCAAATCATCCATGTAGATGATTATGCATTTATTGACTAATCCTTCAAAGGTGATATCCATGGCCTTCTGGAATGTAGCTTTGACGTTGATCAATCCGAAGGGCATTCTCCTATAGGAAAACGTCCCCCACTTAGTGGTGAACGTCGTCTTAACTCTGTCTTTGAACTTGACCATGACTTGGTTATACCTAGAATACCCATCTAGGAAGGACATCATTTGGGAAATGTTTACAATCTGTAGCACCTCATTTAACAAGGGGAGAGGATGGTTATCTTTCTTTGAAGCTTTTTTTCTAGGTTCTGAAAATCCACACACAGTCAAATTTCTCTATTTTTTTTTGGACCGGGACTAGGCTGGCTACCCACGTGGTATGTCAGATCGAAAAAATAATTCAGGTGGCTAGTAGTTTCTGAACCTCTTGGTGGATCAGGGGATTGCCTGGTCTCTATTTTTGTCAGAATGGCTTGGCATCTGGTTTCAGGGGGATGGTGTGTGTCATGATAAAAGTGTCATAAGTTTTAAGGTCTTCATACCCCCAGGCAATCATATCAATATATTCTCAGATAACCACAAGAATCTTCTCTTTGTCTTTTGGAGAGAAATAGGTACAAATGCGAACAAACTTTTCCTCAATACCTGTCTCGATGTTCACTTTTTTGTATTTTCCTCCTTCGGGGGTTTGGGGCGTCCTGTCTTTGGCTCGAGAGTCAGAGTCAAAGATTTGTTCAAGGGCAACCATCCCTTTTGGCATGGTGTTGGTGGGTAGATCGAGGATGCCATCCTCATTTCCTCCTTGCCCCATATCATCATGTTCTTCTTCCTCCATGATTTGGTCTTCAAAGACACCCATGTTTTCCATGAAAGTGAGTATATGTCTATCATCTTTGAAGACCTGGAGATGAGTTATATTATTAAGGATGGAGGGTGTGGGTACCATTTCTACTAAAAATCTCCATAGCCAGGAACCTGCCATGGGTTCGATGGTACTGATTGACACATCGAGGGCATTTGGAATAAAGTTCAGTTTTCGGGGAATTACCTCAATGCCAAAGGCATCAAAGTCCTCTATTAAACTCAATGCCCGATTGCGATAGGATGCTAGCCGTTTATCATGGCATGTGTGCTAGCTGTAGATTTGTTTGGCTATAAGTTTTGAGTCACCCATTGCCCGGAGGCATGTGACTCCTTTTCTTAGTGTGAACAGAAGTCCGAAGACCAAGGCCTCGTATTCTGTGACTTTATTTGTCCAATCAAATTGCAGATTGTAGGGCATGAGGAAAGACTTTCCTTGAGGGTTGATCAATTCTACCCTGGCTCCACACCCTTCGTTGGATTGGGACCCGTCAAACTTAAGGATCTAGGGGTCGTTGTCAGTATAGTGGGGCTGGGAAGGCTGAGTAGCGGTCAGTGCTGGTTTAGAATGGGAAGGGGGTTCGAGTGTGCTTCCCAATAGGGGAGACACAAGGATTAGAGCATCCTTCGGAGGAGTCCCCGCTGGGGATTCCTTAAAAAGCGGTCTGTCAGACATGTTCATGGTTGGACCGCGATAAAGTGTCCTGGCCCCTGCATTTTTCCACTTGGAGATCCTCAAGGCAAATGTTAGTGACATCTACACATGGTGCGCATTCCAACTCAGAGTGACCTTGGCAATGTACTCGACACCAAGTGTCGGACAGTAGGGAAGCTAAATTTGCTTTGCTTTCCTGAGATCTCACATCTTGTTTTAGCTTTACAATGAGATCATGGACCCTTTGGGTGATGACAAGTTCCTTGTTGGGTATCACTCCACCCGGGATGAAGTCCAAGGTCAATTTTTTTTGGTCCTATACAACTCAGGCTATAACTCAGCGAATGTTATTTTGCTCACCTGACCATAGTCAGTGAGGGCTTGTTTCATCTAGGGTTTGCTCTCTACTTTGATGTGATTGACTTCTCCTCTCCAAGGGATCCATAATTGGGAGAATTCGGTCGAGATATATCCGTTTAATGCTTTGGACCAGTTTTGACTCAAGAGCATCCCATACGTTTCAGGGATGTCAACCACTTGGATATCGACGACGCTAGATATCTGAAGATCTTGTACTACTGTACTTTGACATTTTTTAATTCACCCACCATTTTAGCGGTGGTTTTGTCTAGCTGGACTACTGCACCTTTGGAAGGTGTAGGGGTCAATCCAAGCTTCTTACAAATAGATAGGGGCATGACATTAGTCGAAGCTTCGAAATCTACTAGGCAATTGTGCAAGTTTTTGCTGTGAATTTTAAGTCTGAACAAAATAGGGGAATCTTCTATATTTTCCTGGAATACGGCTATGCTGATATTGTCAAAAGTGATAGACTTGGGTGGGTGGTTACGAACTTATGAGTTCTCCAAATATTGCAAGAGAATCTTCCTCTGCTCAGGAAACTGAGTAATACTTCCATTAAGGTCATGGTTGTAGTGGTATTTTCCATCACCCTTGTAATATTGAATTTCTCTTTTGGGGTCGACTAACCTTTTCTCGGGAAATCTCGTGCGTGGCTTGGGATAGGCCCTTTTGGAAGGGGTGGGTTTACGTTTGCGAGGGGGTCTAGCAGGAGATTTGTAATCTTTGAGGGAATCGATGTTGTAAGAGGACCTTTATTGGACTGACTCTGGGTGTTATAGGGAGTCCTGGGGTTGGTAAAGGCGTTGGCCTCAAGGGTTGGGATGGAGTCATCAAAGAACCCTTGTAGATCGGACTCTTCCTCATCATCTTCGCCTTCTCTGAAGAAGACAGTTTTGCAGGCGAAAGCAGAGTGATGAGGCTCGGTTGAGGATTCTGGAGGAGGAGAATCAATTTATTGTTGTCTATTAGACTGAGAGATTTGAATAATCTGCTCTAGTGCAGTGCAATTTACCTTGAAATGCGAGCCAGTGTCATGCAGCCAACACCATGATGTCAAGGGGGTAGAATTCGGTGAGTTGTACGGTATGGCTAGGTCCCGCACCCCCTTGGGTGTTAGGCTAGCTTGGGGGACACCCTTGTTGTTCGGCATGTTGTTCCATTGATGGTTAGACTGAGCGTTATTGTTTTTGCCAATGTTGTAGTAGTTTCGGGGACCAGAGTTATTGAAAATCGCTGCCCCAAAAAGATGTTCCCTCACTGGGAGGGGTTGGTGCCATGAGATGTAGACGGTCCCATCTTCAGTTGTCCCATGTTCGTGGTGAGGGAGGACACCAATCGTCAAAGGGATTCAATCTCGACGGGCAGTTGGGTGTGTCACAATGTGACGACTAGGGTGGTGGAACATGCGTAGTGAGGCCTGTCGTTGTTGTAGGTAATCTTCTAGGTGCAGATGCCTGGAAGAAGGGTAATATTAAATTGTATTACATCATATTACACTATATTATACTCTTTTAAAGTATATTACACTATATTTAGCCTATATTAAATATATTTCACCATATTACACTATATTAAAATATATTATACTATATTACATTATTTTAAACTATTTTACACTTTTTTAAAACTATTTTAAACTATATTACATTATATTAAACTATTTTACACTATATTAAACTATTTTAAATTATAGTAAATTATTTTACACTATATTAAACTATATTAAACTATTTTACACTATATTAAACTATTTTAAATTATATTACACTAGTTTAAAATAATGTAAAATAGTTTGAAACAATTTAATATAATGTAAAATAGTTTAAAATATTGTGAAATAATTTAGAATAGTTTAAAATAGTTTGAAATAATCTAAAATAGTATAAAATAGTTTAAACTAGTGTAAACTAGTTTAAAATAGTTTAAAATAGTTTTAAATGGTTTTAAATAGTTTTAAATAGTGTAAAATAGTTTAAAATTGCATAAAATTATTTAAAATAATGTAAAATTATTTAAAATAATGTAAAATTATTTAAAATAATGTAAAATAATTTAATATAATGTAAATTATTTTAATATATTTTAAAATAGTGTAAAATTATTTAAAATAGTTTAATATAGTGTAAGATAGTTTAAAATAATATAAAATAATTTAATATAACGTAAAATAGTTTAATATAGTGTAAAATAGTTTAAAATACTGTAAAATAGTTTAATATAATGTAAAATAGTTTCAAATAGTGTAAAATAGTTTAAAATAATGTAAAATTAGTTTAAAATAGTGTATACTAATATAAAATACTTAAAAATAGTGTAAAATGATATAAAATAGTGTAAAATAGTTTTAAATTATTTTAAATAGTGTAAAATAGTTTAAAATAGTGTAAAATGGTATAAAATAATTTAAAATGATTTAAAATAGTGTAAAATAGTTTATAATAGTGTTAAATAATTTAAAATAGTGTTAAATAATTTAAAATAATGTTAAATAGTTTAAAATAATTTAATATACTATTAATTAATATAAAATAGTTTAGAATAGTTTAAAAGAGTGTAAAATAATTTAAAATAGTTAAAAATAGTATAAAATAATTTAATATAATGTAATATAATATAATATAAAATAGTTTAAAATAATGTAAAATAGTGTGAAATAGTTTAAAATATTTTAAAATAATTTAAAATAGTGTAAAATAGTATAAATTAATTTAAATTTTTTAAAATAGTGTAAAATAATTTGAAATAATTGAAAATAGTGTTAAATAATTTAAAATAGAGTAAAATAGTTTAAAATAGTGTAAAATTTATTAAAATAATGTAAAATAATGAAAACAAATAGTTTGAAATAGTGTAAAATAGTTGAAAATAGTTGAAAATAGTATAAAATAATTTAATATAATATAAGATAGTTTAAAATAATGTAAAATAGTCTAAAATAGTTTAAAATATTGTAAAATAAATTAAAATAGTGTAAAATAGTTTAAAATAATTTAAAATATTTTAAAAATATGTAAAATAATTTGAAATAGTGTTAAATAATTAAAAATAGAGTAAAATAATTTAAAATAGTGTAAAATTTTGTAAAATAGTTTCAAATAATGTAAAATAGTTTTAAAAAGTGAAATAATTTAAAATAGTGTAAAATAATATAAAAGTATTTAATATATTGTAAAATAGTTTAAAATATTATAAAATAATGTAAAATATTTTAATATAGTGTAAAATAGTTTAAAATAATGCAAAACAATGTAAAATAGTCTAAAATAATTTAAAATATTAAAAAAAATAGTTTTAAAAATAATGTTAAATGATTTAAAATAGTGTAAAATAGATTAATATAATGTAAAATAGTTTAAAATAATATAAAATAGTGTAAAATATTATAAAATAATTTAAAATAGTTTCAAATACTTTAAAATAGTTTAAAATATTTTTTAAAAAGTGTAAAATAGTTTAAAATATTATAAAATTAGATTTAAATAGTTTAAAATAATATAAAATTAGATTTAAATTATTTAAAACAGTGTAAAATAATTTAAAAGTGTAAAATAGTATAAAATAGTTTAAAATAGTGTAAAATAATTTTAAATAGTGGAAAAATAATAAAAAATAGGTTAAAATAGTATAAAATAATTTAAAATGGTATAAATTATTATAAAATAATTTAAAATAGTGTTAAATAATTTAAAATTATAAAAAATAATTTAAAATAGTTTAAAATAATTTAATATATTGTAAATTAGTATAAAATACTATAAAATAGTGTAAAAAAGGTGTAAAATGGTAAAAAATAATTTAAAATAATTGAATATAGTGTAAAATAGTTTAATATAGTATAAAATAGTTTAAAATAGTGTTAAATAGTTTAAAATATTATAAAATAATTTAAAATATATTAAAATAATTTAAAATAGTTTAAAATAATTTAAAATAGTTTAAAATAGAGTAAAGTAGTTTAAAATAGTGTAAAATGTTATAAAACAATATAAAATAGTATAAAATAGTGTAAAACAGTATAAATTTATTTAATATTGTGTAAAATTGTTTAATATAGTGTAAAATAGTTTAAAATAATGTAAAATAGTGTAAAATATTTGAATATAATCTAAAATAATTTAAAATAATGTAAAATAGTGTAAAATATTTTAAAATAATTTAAACCAGTATAAAATAGTTTAAAAACAGTGTAAAATAATTTAAAATAGTGTATAATAGTTTAGAAATAATTTATTATAAGGTAAAATAGTTTAAAATATTCTAAATTATTTCAAATTAATGTAAATAATTTAAAATAGTTTTCAAATTGTAAAATAATTTTAAATAATTTTATATATTGTTAACAGTTTAAAATAATTTAATAGATTGTAAAATAGTTGAATATAATTTAAAATAGTGTAAAATAATTTAAAATAGTGTAAAACAGTTTAAAATAGTTGAATATAGTGTAAAATAGTTTAAAATAGTTGAATATAATGTAAAATAGTTTAAAATAGTATGAAATAATTTAAAATAATTTAAAATATTATAAAGTAGTTTAAATTAGTGTAAAATAGTTTAAAATGGTTTAAAATAATTTTAAATTTTGTAAAATAAATTTAAATAGTGTAAAATAGTTAAATAAGGTAAAATAATTCAAAATAGTATAAATAATTTAATATATTGTTGACAGTTTAAAAAAGTTTAATATATTGTAAAATAGTTTAATTTAATTTAAAATAGTGTAAGAAGATATGATCTGATAGTTTGGGAAAATTAAGAAGAGTTCGGGCTCTGCATTTTTTGGCGGTCTGCTTTGCTCACGAATTCGCATATTCGTAGGATCTGCGTCCTCACCATCCCGTCCGCGGTGGCAGGCGACGGAGGGAAAACGCCGGCGGCTCCCGGCGATGATAGACCCCCAGGTGTGTTTATTCCATATCCGGCATTAAATGTGATGGAAGTTATTGATAGTCCTGGCCTCGGCTCCTTAACCGAGCCCGTACTCACCTCTCCTCTGATCGATCATCAATGCCCGTCTGATGGCATTAACAACACCCTTCCCATCCCACCTAAACCAGTCGAGATGCTTCCCACCAGACCTAACTCATTTTCGGAGGCTGTTTCCAACGCAAGTCTTGCTGTGGACGCTAGGGCTAAGTTCCTCTGTTCTTCAGCTGATGGAGCGTCCAACTCCGGTAAGAGCCCTGGGGTTGCTGAAAACCCTTTCTCTGTTAAGCCGAATCCCGAAATGCTGGTTGAAATCTTGAATGAGAAGAGTAGACTTAAGAATTTCGCTATTTTTTTCTCTGCTGTAGAGTTAGATAAATGCCCTCCTCGCAAATTCCTCGATGACTGGTTTCACAATTATTGGAGTTTGAAATTAGGTTATCATATATCGTTTTGTAGACAAATACAGAGGGGTCTATATGTTATTTTCTTTGTTTCGCAAGAATCATAGGCCGAAGTTCTTAAAAAGCAATACTGGAATGTTGGCTCCACTTCATTTCGTGCTCTGGCATGGTCACCTGAGGCCATCCACGACGAAATCATTGCCCTATCCGCCCCTAGGTGGATTCTGGTTAAACATATACCCCCTTTCCTATGGAGATTTATACCACAACTCTTGGAACCCTTAGGTAGGGTCATCCGAATGGATGATACTGTGAGATT
>MU216855.1:0-13153 GCA_018584345.1 Thuja plicata | reverse complement strand
GACGCTGCTGCAACCTTTTCTCGTGTGGTCATCTGTGACCCCAAGGGAAGTTCACATTCCAAAAGCCACGAAGGCATGGCAGGACATAGTCAAAATGTTGTATGAGCATCCGGAGGAGTAGGAGGAGGCACAAAAGGTGCGCACAAAGATGACTCCCATCAAAAGCGTGTGACCACCTGGTGAGCTGCTGAGACATCAACTGGGCAGGGGTGGAGGTATGGCGACAGGGGCTAGTGCAAGTGCAGATACATGGGTGGACTCTTCACTCATGGGGGAGAAGAAGAAATGGGCGGTAGATCGTCCCAGGGCCATAGTTGCATGCGACAGATCCATCCCAAACTTCACCAAGGAAGACTCCAACGCCTCATTCAAAAAATAAGCTGGTGGGTGGAAATGTGACGGGAGCTTCTCAGGGTTTTCTTTTGGTAATTCGATGTTTTGCCGCTACAGGGGGTTGATGCATAATGCATCCTTTTGAGTATATTAATATTCTCCCAATTTTGTTGTCTCTCTTTTCGGGAATGTTTATATCCCTTAGCCTCTTAGCACTATGTTGAAAGCTTAAATGTAGGGTAGGTAAGTGTGTGGGTTTGTAATATGACAGCCATCTAAAAGATTGGCCTTTTGATGTATTTCCTTATCTTTATCAATAAAATACTAATGTTATCGATAAAAAAAATTACTTTAAACTATTTTACACTAATTTAAAATATTTTAAACTATTTTATACTATTTTAAATTATTTCAAATTATTTTAAACTATTTTAAATTATTTTACACTATTTTAAACTATTTTACATTATATTAAACTATTTTACATTATATTAAACTATTTTACACCATTTTAAATTATATTAAACTATTTCACAATATATTAAACTATTTAAAACTATTTACAGTATATTAAATTATTTTACAATTTTTAAAACCATTTTAAATTATTTTACACTAATTTAAAATATTTTACAATATTCTAATCTATTTTAAACTATTTAGAATATTGTAAAATATTTTAATAGATTAAACTATTTTAAACTGTAATAAATTACTTTACACTATATTAAACTATATTAAACTATTTTAAATAATTTTAAAATATATTACATTATATTAAACTATTTTACATTATATTAAATTAATTTAAATTATATTAAACTATCTTAAAATATATTAAATTATTTTATAATATTTTAAACTATTTTAAATTATATTAAACTATTTTATATTATAATAAACTATTTTAAATGATATTAAACTGTTTTACACTATATTAAACTATTTTAAATTATTTTACAGTATTTTAAAATATTTCACATTATTTTAAACTATTTTATATTATATTAAACTATTTTATAATATTTTACACTATTTTAAATTATTTTACACTATTTTAAAACTTTTTTACACTATTTTAAATTATTTTAAACAATTTTACATAATTTTACATTATTTTAAACTATTTTACACTATATTAAAATATTTCACACTATTTTACATTATTTTAAACTAGTTTACACTATATTAAATAATTTTACACTATATTAAATAATTTTATAAAATATTAAATAATTTTACACTATATTAAATAATTTTATACTAATTTACACTAGTTTAAACTATTTTACACTATTTTACATTTTTTAAAACTATTTTACACTATTTTAAACTATTTTACACTATTTTATAGTATTTTAAATTATTTTACACAATTTTCCACTATTTTAAACTACTTTATTTTAAATTATGTAACACTATTTTAAACCATTTCAAAATATTTTACACTATTTTAAATTATTTTAAACTATTTTACACTATTTATATCGAGATGGGTTCTTAGAATGGGAGCACAAGCTGAGGACTAGCATGGGCATATTCTCAAAAACATTATGTGTACATAAAAAAAGAATGAAGAGGAGTTACATTTCTCAAAATGCCAAATGACATTGATAAAAGCTAAAAAAAACTATTCATATTATAAAAAAATGCAATGTAAAAAAATGAAATGAAAAAAAAACCAATTTAAAAAAAAAAACAATTAACAAAAATCAAAATTAAAAAAATGCATTTTAAAAAAAACTGAAATTAAATAAAAAACTAATTAAAAAAATCAAAATAAATTAAAAAAAAAAGAATTAAAACCCACTACATGGGGAGCGGGAGCCCTGCAAGTGGGATCCCACATGGGAATCCCAGTAGGTCCCCTGCAGGTGTGGTGGTAGTGGGAGGATGGCTGCCACCATCGGCAGCGTATGCTGCACACTGTGTAGTGTACTCTACCAGTGGTGGCAGCCAGCCAGCCTGCCACTACCGCCAAATGGCGTGATACAGGGGGGCCGGGGGGTGGTGGCTCCATGCCCCAATGAATTTTTTAAATTTTTTATTTAATATAAACACATGCGTTACATAAATTCTTTTCGAATTTATCTCAAAAAGGTATGCATTTTTAAATTAATTTGAAACATATGTTTTTTCTAATGAACTTGAAACACATTTTTAAATGCATTTTTAATTGATTTTGAAATGAAGTAATTTGAAAGGTCATATTTTAGGAATATGAGGAGACGCTCTGAGATTATAAAAGAGATTTGATTTTGCATAACAAAGAGTGAGAAAGAGATTTGGTAAGGGTTAGGATATAATGCTAATGTATTAGAGCTAGCTTTAGATATAACATTTACTTTATATATATATATGCTAGTTTTAATATTTAGATTTGATTTATAGTAGTTTGTTTGGTTTTGCATGTTGTATTAAGTTAGTTTGATGTAGTTTGTCTTTTAATAGTTAGATCAAACTATTAGATTTATTGTTAAAATATTCCAAATTTTTTATTTTAATATCATGCATGTACTAATGATTGTAGGATATCTACAAGATGGGTTTGTTAGAAAGGCTGCAGATACATTTCAACAAATGCGACTGAGAAGCATTAAACTAGTCTGCCCTCGCAGACATGCATGCAAAGTGTCAAAGCATATATACTCCTCAACAATTGTTTGACAGAATTTTGTGAAGAGATGGTCTCATGGATTGCAATCACTAGAGGATATACATAATATGGTTTTGCTAAACATGCATCAAAGCATTATTGAAAACATATTTTTGACCAATGATGAAAGTGCCCAAATAGACATGTACAAGAAATGTGGAAGCATATAAAATAAATGTTAGCTTGATAAAAATCCTCAACAAATTGTGGTCTTATAAATAGTAGTTATTGCATGCACATTATATATTTGTCCAGAAAGCCTTAGAAAGATTTAGACCAATATTTATAAGTTTTGTTTACAGTATGCATCACTGCCCATATATAAACAGATGGGATATTTGAAGATTAGAGAATTTGAAGATTGGATTTTTTTAAGTTTGGAGTTGTTAAATTGTTTTTGTTCAAAAGAAATTGAAAATAGATGATTATTTTATATGTAATAATAAAATATGTGTGTATCTCATAGCAGTTTTGGCAACTTAAATGAATGAATGTCATACTATTTCTAAATCTTAAACAAAAAATATAATGTTTCTAAATTAAAAAAAAATCAAAATTACATACTTGAACAAATATTTCAAAAATTACATGACTTTTAATTTTTAATCTAGACATAAAAATATAATATTTCTAAATTTTAATAATGATCAAAATATACTATTTCTAAATATTAAAAATAAAAAATGTGACTATTGTTTCTAAATCGTAATATAAAACTAAAAGTACAATGTTTCTATATTCAAATTCAAAAAATCATACATACTTATCAGTTTATTATATGTTTCTCAATTTTAGCTATAAAAATATAATGTTTCCAAATTTAAAAAATGAAAGTTATGTATAGAATAAATAAGTTTTAATATATACAAATATTAAGTATTAAAATTAATGTCTAATTTATCTAAATTATCATATAGATGCAATTTTTCCATTTATATCTTATTTATCTCTTAGTTGAGTTATACAAATACTTTAAAAATATATATAATTTTTAATATATAAAAAATAAATTTTTTTTTTAAAGCCAAAGTGGGGTAGCCACCATATTTTATTAATAAAAACTGATTCAAAGACTCCCCCATGGAAGAATCAGGAAGAAACCCTGGGATCCTAGTCGTATACAATATTATAAAATATGACCATTTTACATACAAGTTTCAAGAAAGAAACTCCTGCATCCGAGAAGGATGTATAATCTGAGAGGGAAATATAGTAGTATTTACAATTTTACCTATCTCTAAGACCACTTACTTATAATCGATACAGCATTACAATCCCCCATAAAAACTTCAGCATTCTAAAAGGGTCAAAATTCAACTATGCTATTTGATTTGTTTAACATTAGATATCAGGATTATAAGTAATCAAACTAAATTAGTCTCTGTCGAAAAGCTTGTTCATCCTGATGGTAAAAAGAAAAATGGCTGCAAAAATAAAATTTGTCACGGGTGCACTAGCATAGGTAACAAAACTTAGCTTATTCCTCCATCGGCTCGGCAGCAGCAGAACCCTGAGCCTCTTCCCCCCCAACTGGTAGATCAACGACATTATCTTCTTCCCGACCGTCGATTGAATGTTGCAACATTGGCCGAATGTTGGAAGATTGACCAGGCAAAAGGGGAACATTCAAGTCAGGAACTTGTTGAATGGCGGCAGCTGAATCCTTGTAACAGCTCGCGTGTTGAACTAGGGGCAGAGGAGACAATAGTAAATCCAATATCGAGTGTGAAAGACTCCAAATTTTGTCCACCAAAGGTTTCCCAATGGCTGCACCCATAATCTGCAAATTGTTGTGTACTACTCGGAAGCTTTTCTTCTCCATCGCCCATTTGAAGCTGTCGAAAGCCATTAGGTGTTCATGGCTAACCAACAGATCATGGTGTGAAAATAATCCCCCCACCAGTGCATTGCTCGACCATAGGTCGTACCTCTGTAATGCCTCCGTGAGTCATGTTCCTTGTATAAATTGGGGTCGAACAATCTTGTTTGCGATATAGATTACCATGTCCGTCGATTGCAGCATGTCCATCAGATTTGATAAAAAAATTGAAACCAACTGAGAGGGGTAGATCACACTCCTTGTTCTGGGGGTCAAAATGTGTTCTCCCACAACATGTCAAACTGCCCTATAATGAAGCATTGAATTGGTGATAAAAACACGATCAATATCTGGGCCATCAATTCTGTTTGGAAGTGGGGATTCAACAGCCTCCGGGGTAATGTATACTCTGTAATTCCTCGGGAGTTCTTCATGCATATGACCACAAGTCTGGCACAGGGGGAAGACTGCACGCATCATACTGAATTCCTCAGATACACTACTTTGTTTAATGGCCCGAGAATAATACAATTAAGTTTATGAAGGGAAGGTATTTGTAGATCTTTAATGGAATAAATTCGATCGTGTTGATTAATTTCTAATAATCCGCATTCTAATTCAAATATTTTGGGTACTGCACACATCATACTGGGGGATGCGTGTCTGTGATCTCACATACCCTTTGCATCATCAATTATTATGGCCGCATAAATTTTGTACTATTTTTGTAGTGGCGGCATGTGTCTGCAGAGAGTATGTTCAATACTCGCCTACTTATGATGTCATACTTCTGAGTCACACAAATCTGTCTATGTGACCATGTGAAGTGAAGATTCAATGTCATTCAGTCAACTTAATCAATGAATCTAAATTGCATCTCGGCGCAATAACTAACTTTCCATTCGCACGTTTGAATTTGAATCATTTGAAATCGAATCCATTGGTGGCTGTCTTTCGGCCTTATAAATTTATTGAAACTTGGAATCCTGATTTAACATTTCACCATCTTTAAAGGACAGTTCTTCATAACCATCACATCCTCTGTTTGCCAAGTGATCTGCTAGTCGGTTTCCTTCCCTCAACGTATGTGAGATCTGTACTTCTTGGAATGTGTCTAATAATAGCCAGATTTGCTGGACGACGTGCATGATTTTCCAATTATGTAATGTTCTCTTGATACATGCTATGATTATAACACTAGAATCTCCCTCTATATGAATCTTACTGAGTCCCCCCTACTTAGCCAATAATAATCCTTCGAATAATGCCAGAGCCTCCGCCATATTATTTGATCCTGTTGGGAGTGGACAACATTTTATTGCTAGAAGTAGTCCTTGATAATCCCGGATGCATACCCTAGCTCTTGATTTTCCTGGGTTTCCCCTTGAGGAGCCATCAAAATTTATTTTACTATTCCCTATTGATGGTGGTATCCATTTGATTAAGTTTCTGGCCAGCCTTTTATTCACTGTCGTGTTGTAACACCAACCAAATGGTATGTGTATTTTTTTCCATTGTCGTAATATTGCAGAATCCCATGAGGTCATGACCAAGTTATGCTTAAGTTTGTTGTGACTGGCATTAACTAGTTCTGATATTGATCTCTCTAAAGCATTTGTAACTACTTCAATTAAAGAGGAGATCTTTCGAAAAACTCTTTTGTTTCTCTCCCACCAAATTTCCCAAACAACTAATGCTGGGGTGCATATCCAAATTGCTGAAAATAGGGATGTAGAATATAACTATGGCCATGATTCAAATAAGTCCCAAAGTTTGTTTGGTAATGGTGTTAGATAATTTATTTTTTCAAGAACAAAATTCCAACATTTCAGTGCAAATGGACAGTTTAGAAATAAGTGGTCTTCATCTTCCTGTTGATTTTCACATAATAAACAGTTAAAAGGTTGCACTATATTGAGTCTGTGAAGTCGCTCACTAGTTAGTGCCCTGTTATTCAATGCTAGCCAAGCAAAACAGCCAGCCTTGGGTAAGTTCACATTGTTCCAACATAAATAGTATGCTCGAGATGATTTTGTCATTGAGTTTCTCTATTGAAGAAGTTTATATCCCTCCTTAATAGTGAATTTTCCTTCTGCTCCCGGGGCCCATAATAACTTATCCTCTGAATTTGATAGGTAGACCAGATTTTGTGAGAAGATATTCTCCAGGTCCTGTATCTCTTGGGGGGATAAGGGCAAATCATGAGGTTCTTTCCATATTACCTTTCTGGAGTGTAGACAAACTGCTGAAACATAATCATTTAGATAGATTCCCCAATTGTTTTCTGATGTGTTGACTATATTTTCAATGCCATTCATATGGAGAAGAGGAGGTGCACCATTCCATGAGTCCCACCAAAATTTGACTGAATGACCATTATTTACTTCCCAAGTGATAAAATTTGTTACTATTTCTCTGGAGGAAATCATAAAATCCCAAATGGCTGATCCTTTAGGGGGGTCTAATACTGATAAAATTCTACCCAGGTTGTTATCATCTAAATACTTCTTTTGAATAATTTGACACCAAATATTATGTGGTTTGGAGTACATTTGCCAAACTAATTTAACCCCAAATGCTTGATTTCTGAGTTTAAGATCATGTATCCCAGCACCACCTGATTGCTTTACTTGTGCTAATTTCTCAATAGAAACTAGCGGGATTTTCTTTTCTCCATTCATATTTCTGGTCCAAAGGAAGTCTCTTAATATTTTTTGTATTTTTTGAAGAAATGATGATGGAGCCTTGAGAACTGATAGATAGTAATTGGGGATAGCTGATAAGACTAATTTAATTAATAATATTCTTCCTGAGAGGGATAACCATCTCGCTTTCCATGCTACTACTCTCAATTTAATCCTCTCAATGATGGGCAGCCAGTAGCTCCTTTTATTGACTCCCATAAAAAAGGAATGCCAAGATAAACAGATGGGAGGATATCTACAGAGAATCCTAATATACTGATTATATTACTAGATATAATTTTGTTTGTATTAAATAGGAAAATTTTGGATTTGAGAGGGTTGATTTTTTGATTTGATGCTGCTATGTAAAGGTCCAAAGATTCCTTAATCTGTCTGGCCTCTGAAATATTTGCACTCCCAAACAGTAATGTGTCATCAGCAAAGAGCGAATGTGTCACTGCTATATCTGTTTGTCCAATCTGCACCCCTTGCCACTTTCCTAGTGCATGCTTATAATGGATAAGTCTACTAAATGATTCTTCCATAAGGATGAACAACACTGGCAATAATGGATCACCTTGTTTGATACCTTGCTTGGATGAAAAGAATCCTACTGGTGCACCATTTATCAGAACCGAAAAACCCACACCTGAGATACAGGATTTAATCCATTTACACCAACCTTTTGCAAATCCAAATTTCTTTAGAACCTTGATGAGAAAATCCCAGCTTACTCTATCATAAGCTTTCATCATATCCAGCTTAATAACAAAATGTGAAGATTTAGCATTGTTAATGGAGTGTAGGACTTCATGTGCCACCAGGGCACCTTCCATTGTTTCCCTGCCTGGAACAAATCCCCCTTGTGGTTGTGAGACAAGATTAGGAATGAGGTACTGCATCCTAAGGTAGATTGCCTTTGTTATAATTTTATAAATGGTATTACATAAAGATATTGGACAAAAATCTGCAAATGTTTTTGGTGTATTTGTTTTTGGAATAATGGCAATACTTGTAGTGTTGAAGTTTTTTAACATGGATTTACTAATCCTTGATTCTTCAACAACTTCTAGTAATTCCCACCCTATTCATTCCCAACATACTTGATAGAACAAAGAAGTGAATCCATCTAGACCAGGAGCCTTATCTGAGGGTAAAGAGAAGACCACTTTTTTGATTTCTTGAATTGTGAATGTAGCCAAGAGTTTTAAATCGTCCACCTTTGTTATCAAAGTGGGGATTGCCTCTATTAGGTCCTCCATTGGTGGATCTAATAGGTATGTGTTAGGTGGCAGATTTAACAAGGTCTGAAAGTATCTTATCCCTTCTTCTTGGATGCTTTGAGGATCAGTTATTAGGTTGCCAGTCTCAGCATTAGTAATATTAAAAATTCGTTTACTCACTGCTTTCTATTTTCCTGTCGCATGAAAGTATTTAGTATTTCTATCTCCATCTTTTAGCCATAGCTCCCTTGAATTTTACCTCCAATATTCCTCTTCTCTACTGCATATTTCCTCCCATTCTTGCAATAGACTTTTCTGTGTGATGTATGAATCCTCATCCATTCCTTGTTTTATGATAATATTATATATATCTTCTAATTTTGCCTTAACTAATTCTTTTTCTGCAAAGATATTCTTGAATGTATTCTCATTCCATTTTTTGATCCACTTTTTGATGTGTTTCAGTTTATTTGCAAATTGAAACATTTTAGTACCTTCTATTTTTGGAGCAAATACCCAGCATTGTTTAAGTGAGGGTAAGAAACATGGATGTCGTAACCACATTCTTTCAAATTTGAAAGATGGCCTAGATTGGAAGCCTTTTTGTGAAGTAGTTGAAAACATATGTAAACGAATTGGGAAGTGGTCTGATCCTGGCCGAGGAATGATTTCTGAATGATATGTAACATTGCTAATTTCCAACATTGAGTAAGAATAAACCTGTCTAATCTGACCGCAATCTGTGAAAACTTTACCCTTTTATTAGTCCATGTAAAGGTTCCATTTAATGGTTCAACATCCATTAAGTCATTATCTTTCACAAAAGTGGAGAAATCCTGGATTGTTCTCAACGGTGGACAGATGCCCCCAATCTTTTCTGATAATTTGAGTATGGCATTGAAATCCCCACCCATTATGAGGTGTGATTTAGATTGACTTTGTATGAACTGTGTTATTTCCATCCATATAGTCTCTGCTTTTCCTGAGTTTGGGTAGGCCCATAGATGTTAAATAGAATAATTATTTTTCCAAAGCTCTCCAATCTTATGACCCGCCAATTGTCCCTATTATGAATTGGCTGTCCTAGAATAAGCTTTAGGGTCTCAAAGAATAGCTAATCCTCCTGAAGCACCAATTGCTGGGCTATGTGTCATGTTCCATTTTGACCACTTCCCAATTTTTTTATTAAACACTTCTACTGACATCTTGGTTTCTTGAAGAAGTATCACTTCTGCTATTAAAGAATTTAGCTCTTGCTTAATTCTTTTTCTTTTGTCAAAGGCATTTAGTCCTCTGACATTCCAAGAGGCAATCTTCATTTTTGACAAGGAGAACACTTGGTTCTCCTCGTCGATCTTTTGATAGATGTGAATTTTCCATCCAGTGTTGATTGAATACCTGCTGCTATTTCTTGCTTAATTAAGCTGCTTTTTGGTGTTCTACCTCTCTTTCTTGGTGTGACTTTAACTTGTGTATCTTGAATTAGAGTTTGTTCCAGAGATAGAATGGTAGTGGTGTCAAACACTAATTGTTTAGATTTTGATCCATTTGTTTCAGTCTCAAAGTCATCATAAACTTCCTGATCTATTATTGTTTGATTACCCTCCAAATCTAAGGATGTGTTGCTTTGAATCCACTCAATGATTTTAGAGTATGTTAACTCATCAATTTTCAGGGATGATATCCTTGCTTTATCCTCCTTTCATTCTTCTTTGGTTTTAGTGATATCCCATTCCTCTATCTGTCTATATATTTCCTCTTCCAGATTATATTCCATATTTTCCATTGGCCAATCTTGTTGGACCTCAGTGTTGATGTTATCCTCCAACAATATTGGAGAGAGAATTTGCTTACAAGGCCAGTATGTTTCTTGATAAATTTTCTTAATCTGTTGAGAATTATTTAGGTTGTGGGCTACTATGGGCATCTGCAAACCCTCATCCTCTGGGATATTGATGTGTATTGCTGCTTTACCTGCTATCAGAAGCTCATGGATATCTTGATTTGATGATGCCTTTTTGTTGTGCTGCTGAGAAGTCAGTGAAATGTAATCTCCATCTTGTAGTGTTATATCTTCTTCCTCTGCTATCTCATATATTATTTTATTTTCTAGCTCTATCAACAATTGATCTGATATTTTCCTAGCTCAGAGATTACTCAGAGTTTCTTCATCCAATGCCTCATGTGTAATTGGATTTTTAATTGGGGAGTCGGAGAACATGAGTTGTTGTACTAACTCATCCATGTCTGGATTCTGTACTTCTGGCAACTTCCATTCTAGCAGCATGTTCTAGTTAATGTTGTTGTGGATCATCAAAATATATCTTACTGCATAGTGGAAATAGATGATCGACTCATATGAATACAAAATAGGTTGCAGGGCTTTGTCAGAATAATCTATCAATGCATTCTTTTCTATATTATGAGAATAATAAGATTTCCGATGGAATGAACATTTGAGAGGATTTGTGCATTGGTTTTCACATAACCTCATCTGCGAACATGCTTGGGTGCTACATTGTTCTGTGAAGTGTCCTAAACGATTCTAATATAGCATAATGGTATCTTCATCTTGAATAACAATACTTTGTTCCCATCAGCCCCATTTGGAGTTTAAGTAGATGGATTTTGGCAGTTCGTTGACATTGTCATGTAGTATGCATACTCTAACCTCTTGATGCGGAAACTCAAAGGGAATTAGATCATGTTTAGCAAAGATTCCTAATTTGTTGGCAATGATTTCTATGATGTCCAGATCTCTGTATTCTAGTGGCAAGTTTGGTAAGGCTATCCAGATTGGGAAGAATAGATGGGATCTATCTTTGAGTATGACATTAGGGGTCCAAATTGAGGTGAAAAGGCCCAATCCTCTATAAAACCAGCTTTAATTTTTATGGATAGCATCTCTCCATTCAATGGATTCAAATTTAGCAAGAAAATATCCCAACTTGATGTCTACCCAAAATATATTTGAAAGCCCTAACAATTTATCCAAGGCCCAAATCTTAATATCATCAATTGACAGATCTGGTTTAGAGAATTTACCTATAAGTGCTTTATCCCGAAGGAGATGAATTTGATCTTGAAGCAAATGGTCTGGGAAAGTAATTGTTGACGTACGCTGGGGGTCTGGACCTTGTTGTAAATCCAGTAGTGTCTGTCTCTGTTTAATCCTCCAGGATTGTAGAAAAGTTCCAGTTGTTTTATGCTTCATAAACTTTGCCTCCTTTCTAACATTATCCTGATTCTGAATCCCCCGAATGACTACTGGGGAGCCCAGAGGCGTACCTTCACAAATATCAAATATTTGTTGTTTTTGGAAGAGGCGACCCCTAGTCCTATTTTTTTGCTTTGGCATATGTTTAAAACTTTTGACATTTGGTCGAAATGGGTTCAATTTTTTTCCCCGCTCCTGATGTTTTTCAAACAACCCACGACCCTCAAATGTATGCGCCTATTTGAATGGTATGACTTTTTTCTTGGTTGCTTGCATCATCGTGCCCTCCCGCTCCAGAGTTTGTTTTGTTTTGAGTCTAGGCAGGTTGAGGTGCAGATTAGTTGGCAGCATGTGATGCCAAATTTTCTCTGATGTTGACCTATACTGACCCTTCTTGTTCAGAGCGCTAGCTTGATTTTTCCCTGATTTCATAATGCTAAATCTGGGATTAACGAAGAATGGTTTTGCCGGTTGGACTGTCACTCTCCCTCTAAATATCCTCATCGGATCATCAAAATTCGGTTGCAACCACTAATACATTTGGCATCGTTTTGCGATGGCTATGTGTCGCAATTACGACATAAATGTGTCGCTAGTGCGACAGTAGTAGACGTCGCTCATTTTTAGTCACAAATTAAGACGTCTGTCATCACCCGTCGCAATTACGACAGATATCCGTCGCTATACTGCCACTTTATTCTGGCATCATCCGGCCATAATTCTTGTGGAATGTGTCGCAATTGCGACGGATCCCAATGCAATTGCGACGGATCCCAATGCAATTGCGACGAGATTTTGGCGTCGCCGCTACAGCAACCCTATCACAATCCCCTTGGATGATGTCGCAAGTGTGACAGAACCCAATGCAATTGCGATGGGCGTTTGGCGTCGCCGCTACAGCATCTTCGTCGCAATTGAATTGGGTTGATGTCGCAATTGCGACAGTTACAAAGTAAAACAAAAAAAAAATTTATATTATCTGATTAAGCTTACCAAAGCCTATTACACAATGAAAAAGACTATCAAATCCTATGACTGTGTTTGTTGACAGTGCAAAAGATCAGAATATTACATTGGATAAGTAATAGGCTAAATGATTTTATAGTATGTTAGAAGGAGTGGAATGGGAGTGTTCTTCATATTTATTGAAGTTAGGTTTCTATTGTGTGAAGATAGATCTAAGACAAAGGGTCTGTTGAAGAGTGTAGAAGGGGGCAGTCA
>MU216854.1:546789-595316 GCA_018584345.1 Thuja plicata | reverse complement strand
GTGAAAGTTTTTCTCAAAATGTAGACTTCAATGTCGGAATGTGAAAGTTTTTCTTAAAATGTAGACTTCAATGACCCATTCACCTAGTGCAAAATAGACTATAAGGACTTTCTTGGACCACAAAAAAATAAAAATCCTAAACAACTCCTATTTACAAAAACATTTTCGGACTTTATCCTTAGTCATTATTACCTTGGTGGTTGGCTAGAACCACCTACAAGAAAAAATTAACAATATCTTCATTAAGACCTTAAGGTGCTCCTACACTAGAGAGAGAGAGAGAGAGAGAGAGAGAGAGCATAATTTTTACTTCTTTGTAACCCGATCGGGTTTTGAAGAAGTGAAAATTGTGCATTTTATCCTCCAGAACCCGATCGGGTTATTTAGGAGTCAAAAAGTACCTTTTTCTTTTCAGAACCCAATCAGGTTATTTGAAATTCAGAAACCCGGTTAGGCTATGGCTTGGGAAGAGGCTTGGAAAATGACCCAAAGGCTTAGAGCCTCATTTTCCCTCCATTTTTGTTCTTTTAGACTTTTTTTTATCTTGTAAGATGAATTCTTGACTTTATCTTCATAAAGTTTGGAGTTTTTTAACATGGTAGCTCTATAATTTTCACCATAATCTCATACGTCTTCTTAGCTTTCTAACCATATAAAATATTCTATTTTTGGACAACATTAGCATAGTAAACTTTAATTTTCTTTACCAGTGTCTTGATAGTCCTCACAGACATATGTCTACCAATTTTTAAAAAACTTTTGATACACTTATCCAAATTACAAATAAATTACATATTATTGTTCTACACTTGATTCTGTACACTTAAAAAAAATATTTCATTTTTTATTATTTTGATGCAATTTATACCCAACGCACGAATAGGTTCCAAATTTTCAAGATGCGGTCACTTCAAAAAATCACAGAAAAAAACAATTGCTTAGAAAATTACAAAAAAATACACAACTTATAGATCTCACTCTTACCTATCATCCAAGCAAAGGGATTTGAAAAATACTAAATATAACTAGATATTTTGTACAGCACATGGAAACAACTATGTTATGTTTGTTTCTGAAAAAATCAAGAATAGCTTTTTGTGCGTGCGAGGTTTGACCCTCTTAATCTTATAGGTTTTTTTAAAAAAATTAGTATTTTAAAAACTAGATTCAGAGTAATACAATTTTTATTTTTTACACATCTTTTTTTGAGTGCACGACCCTGAAGCATCTATTCCAAGTTCAAATTTACTTGATTTCAGAAAAAATGTGTCCACTTATACCCCCCTTTTTGGTTCACAACTTGGTGCACATACCCTTATAGAAGCAACAACACAATTAGCTACAACAGTAGAGTGAGAGATACAATCTTGTTTCTTACTAGTACAAGAGAGTAGTCTCTTACCCAAAAATAATGCACCACCACTTGTACTTTTACTCTCATCCACACTACCTACCCAATAAGTATCAATATATACACATAGAGTAAAGTCATCTTATTTTTCGTACCATAATCCATACTCAGCTATACCCTTCAAGTATCTCAAAAATTCTCTTGATAGAAACCATATGTGATTCCTTTGGTTCTACTTGAGTTCTTGCAACAATTCAAACAACATTTGATATATCTGGTCTAGTATGAGTTAGATATTGCAATCCTCTGATCAAAGATCTATATTTTGTTTGATTAGTACAATGGGAATCATCATCCTTAGTCAACTTGCAACTAGTAACCATAGGATTCCCTACTAGTTTTAAATCTTTCATGCAAAATTTCTTCAACTTTACTCTGACATACTCCAAGAAATAATTTCATTTCACCTATCATAGACATCTCAAACAATTTTTGCATTTCATCAACAAAATGTTTACCCAATTCATTATTACCACCAAAAATAATATCATCAATAAAAACTTCAGCAATCAAGATATTATCATCAACTATTTTGAAATATAAGTTACCATTTGCAGTACCTTTGCTGAAACCAATCTTTGTCAAATACCTATCTAATCTGGAATACCAATCTGTAGGAGCTTTCTTAAATCCATACAAATATTTCTACAATTTACAAACCATATATCCTTCATCAATTAGAGTAAAACCACTAGGTTTCTCAATATAAACGTCTTCCTCTAATTATCCTTTTAAGAATGTAGACTTAACATCCATCTAATATATTTTAAACTTTTTGTAAGCTACATATGGAAGAAGTAATCTAATAGTTTCAAGTCTTGCAATAGGAGCAATGGTCTCTGTAAAATCAATACCTTCTATCTTTTAATACCATTTATGTACTAGTCTTTCTTTGTTCTGAACCACCTTACCATCTTCATTCAACTTGTTTTTGAATACCCATTTAGTATCGATCACATTCTTGTTCATAGGTTGGGAACAATAATCTAGGTCTTGTATTTCTCAATCTAATCAAGCTCTTCTCTCATCACTTTAACCCAAATTTCATCATTACATGCTTATTTTACATCTTTAGGCTCAAATTCAAATAAAAAACATGTTTCATCTCTATCAATTCCTCCTCTAGTTTGAACACCTCTATCCTTATCACCAATAATATAATCCTCATAATGATTAATTCTTACATACCATGTTATTTTTGGTGTAGTTTTTTTAGCAGATCCTTCAATATTTTCATCCTTCTCATTTACCACATCCTCCTTCTACTCTTCTAGTCTATTCTATTCCTAATTTTGATATTACACTTCCACTATCTGATTATCCTCTTTAGCTATGTCATACCTTCAATTTATTTCAGATCTCTACACATTCTCATCAACTTGACATTTGCACTTTCAATAATCTTCTTTAGTCTATAGAACTATAACATTTATATGCTTAACTCTTTGTAGAATACCCATGAAATATCCCTTCATCACTTCTAGGATCAAACTTTCCAATATCTCCATCTCTCATAATGTAGCATTTACTTCAAAAACTTCTATTTAGTATTTCATAGTAAGAACATGACCATACCAAAATTCATAAGGAGTCTTACTGGTTCTTTTCTTTATCTTCACTCAGTTCAAGTTATATCATGTAGTGCTCATTGATTCACTCATGTAGATATGCATAACTTTTCCCTAAATCATAATAGTACTAGTCGGGTCTAGGATATTCCTATTCCTTCACTCTGCAGCACCATTATGTTGTGGGGTTCTCAGAGAAAAACTCTTGCTATTTACCTCATGGTCTACATACAAAGCATAAAACTCACTAGATATAAATTCCTCACCTTTGTTTGATCTTAGAGACTTCAATCTCTATTCATATTCTATCTCTACCATCATTATGAATATCTGAAATTTTTGAAAAAAAATCTGATTTTTCCTTCATAATTGTAACCCACATCATCTTTCAATAGTCATCAATAAATAGCATAAAGTATCTATCACCATAATAGCTTCTCGTCTTAGTAGGACCACGTAGATTTGTATGTACAAAATCCAACAATCCATTTGAATAATATGTCTTATTCTTAAAATTATATCTTGTTAGTTCACAGAATTGACATTCCTTGAAAAAATTGTTAGGCTTCATCACTTTAGGAAGATCTCTTACAAGATTAGTAGTGCTAAATTTCACCATATTATAAAAATGCACATGACAAAATATTCTATACCAAAACCAACTATCATCAATCTTAGCAACCAAGCACTCATTCTCAACTATTTTCAAATGAAATAAATTACTTTTAGTCTCTATACTAGATACAATTAGATGTCCATTACTTCAAATGATTTTGCATACTCCTTCCCTGAATTCCAGTCACTCACCTTTATATAGTAGTTTTCCAACACTCAACAAGTTATGTCTTAATCCTTCAACATAAAATACATCATCAATACTATTCTTTTCATACGGAGTAATAGATCATCTTCCTTTAATAAAAAAGGGAGCATTGCTACCGAATCATAATATTCAAATTTGACAAACATATTTTTATCACCAGTCATGTTATGTGATCATCAACTATCAATCACACATTCACTTCTTTTATCGACATGTGAAACCAACGCTTTCTTTTAATTAGGTTTATCTTCATTAATTGAAGTAAACACAGATTCTTCTTCTTCTTTAGACTCATCATGAATCACACCTTCTTCAGCATAAATTTGTTTATATCCCTTAGACTGAAATTTCTTAGATCTTAACTTAGGCTCCTTAGAATATTTATTAGGACATCTATATGCAATACGACCAATTTTATTACAATTAAATCATTTTAAATGCAACTTTCCTTCACACTTACCAGAACCCTCAGGGAGTCTCTTTGTAATCAAGGCTTAAAGTTCATCAAAATTCATTTCCTCTTCTATTATCTCTTGCCATCATTTAACATAGTGTTTGAAGTTTTCTTTAGAAGAGATTTCTCCCTTCTCATACTTACTCACACTAACTTCAAATGGAGTTTCAACCTTTGGAATTTCCTTACCAGGCGTATTCGTCTCATAGGCATAGAGTCTACCTTCAAAATCTTCTCTTGAATGTTTCTTATTTTCCTCAATCCCTTAATATATTCAACCTTTTCAATGTAACATGTGGGAAAAGATCTCATAATTTTGTCTACTAATTCATCATCAAAAATGGTATTCACCAATGCATCTAATTTGACAAACCAGATCATTTCATTTCGAAAAATAGGCTAAGATAGTTTCACTTTCACTCATATTCATACACTCATAATTTGATTTCAATCTCTACAACTTACCTTCCTTAACATACTTGTCACCTTCATAAGTAGTTTTTAATTTTTTCCATACCTCTTATGTAGTCCTTAATCCATATATGTGAGAATATTTGAATCAGACAAGGCACTGATCAAGGATTCCCTTGCTAACATGTTCTCCTTGAATTTATTCTTTTAATTAGTAGTAGCATGAGATAATTCATTAGGAATGGTATAAGGATTCTCAGTAATCTCCAAAAATTTATCTCCTATCCCCATGCATATAAGGTAGGTAGTCATTTGATCCTTCCATATCAGGTAGTTACTTCCATTTAACTTTGGGCTCTCTTTCCTTATACTTTCCATGACATATCTCCTTCAAGCAATCAAACTTCTTCAAAATGACTAAGCACTGATACCAATTGGTAGGCCCAAGAGGAGGAAACCATAAATGAGAGGGGAGGTGAATCAATTGTACACAGTTAATAAACTTTATTTCACATCAACCATTTATAGATCTGAAAGATAAAGGGTAATGCAAGATCCATAAAACCAAAGGGTGATCCCACAATAGTGGGTTACACTTTTTCAGAGGAAGGAATTCCTTACAAAATCCACGAGGGGAGGATTTAGTCAAGTACTTTTTATAGAAATGACCTGATTGTTTCGATCAAAACATTATTAGTTTCGATTGAAACTACCTTTTTTGCTTAGTTTTGATCGAAACTAACTTAGTTTCGATTGAAACTAAGTTAGCTTCTATCGAAACTAACTAGTCAAAAAATTTCTATGTTTTTTACCCATATGCATGTTAAAATAAGAAATTACTTTTGATATAAAGTAGTTTCGATTGAAATTAATTAGTTTCTATCGAAACTACTTTCTATCTAAAGTACTTTCTATCAAAACCCTCTAAATAGAGGCCATTTGTAGAGGCTAACAAAAATCTGTAGTTTTCATGGCTTTGGGGTTCAAGCACAAGGCTCAAACAGAAGAATGGGGAGATGTCCTTTTGCATCGCATGAGTACTCTGAATGAGCTTTCTAATGAATATATATTTGACATATTTTGAATTAATTAGGTATATGTATTTTGACGTGCATCAGATGTAGGTTTTTTATTGAATATAAACTTCCAAGTTTGACGTTCAATGAAAAATAGTAGAAAATAGAAAAAAAAAATTGAAAAATAACAGTGCCCTCTGGCTTTGATTCTTCTTTCTATCAAAAAAAAAATTGAATTCTGATAAATACACAAGTTATCAGCTACGCAGTCAAGGTATGTCAAAATTATAGTTGACTCTACTTCAAACATTCATAAAATATGAAATAATCATGATAATATCATCAAACAAATTGCATTTCCTCTGTATGGATGTTACAAAACCAAATTTGAAAGAAGCACATTGATATCTATTTTACAAAAAAAGTTATGTTGTACGAAGTCATTGTACCTTTTTGAAAATGACGTTTTCAGCAACATAGCAGTTTTAGTGGGAGAAAAGTAAAACCATTAAAATCAATTAAAAAAAAAATTAAAAAAATATATTTAAAATCTAGACAAAAAATCCTAAAAGGCTTTAGTTTACTTCATCTTCTGATTTCAAACAGTTTAACAATAATATGCATCCGAATGTGAAAGTTTTTCTCAAAATATAAACTTCAATGTTCGTTTAGGTAAAAAAAAGTGTAACCCACTATTGTGGTATCACCCAAAACACTGAACACCAACAATTTTTCATGAGGAAACCCGGTTAAGATAAAACCCTGGTGGGATTCAAACACACTAGATAACTGTACTCTATTACAAGTAATTCCTAGTTAAGAGAAAATGAAAGAAAAAGGGGATGCACATGCATTCATAGGTCAACTACCTAGAGCACACTAATTATAATAAAATGGTCTAGCCTTCAATCAAGTTCACTAATCAGTTATGATAACAATTCACAGGGTTGGACAAACTGCCCAACATCTAAACTAACTTATAGCATCCACAATGCCAATACAGTTCCAATGAAGTACAATATTTGCCTCAATTCTAGATTATACATATCTTCACATATACACCATAAGCACACACCCATCTGAATCACATAATTATTACCCATTATATATATGTTCGTATCAACAAGGTGGGTTAGGACCTATACATAAGAATGATACAAATATTATGCTCAAACTAAAAGGTGATCCAAATCAAGTCGTACAAGACTTAGATAGGATCGAAAACAACATCCTTCAACATGGAACAACTTCTCCAAAACTGCACCAAGAATCACAACATGTTACTCCACCAAGTCAGTGAAAACTTAAACAGAGAAACACCAACATGCTAGAAAATTACCACATATGATCACCTTCGATGAATGTGTTCCAGCAAAAAGTTGATAACACGATCTACAAATAATAGGAAGAAGTAAGAGTAACTTCTTGAATCTTCTCAAGATCTCAAACTCATAACCCAAACTCATCTTTGCACTAGATATGAGCCGCTCAGAACACAAAAATTTGTCTCATAAAAAATATAACTTTTAGAACTCTCAATCATGAAAAATGCCAATTGAGGAACCAATAGAAATTCCAAAACACATCACCAACTTCACAACAACTAAAACATCAAGACCGATCTTCCCCAAAGAAATAACTCAACCTTTGTCACAACAGGAACACTAAAATGTAGTCACTTGATAGATCAATCATATCTTCCTCAAACTATCACCCAAACTTGTGTGGACCTTTGTACACCAACTATAGACACAACTTAACCATTCCTTATGATTACAACATAAGATATTCAATGTATAACATGAACGACCAAAATCTTCCTTACTAAATATACTGAATACATTGTCTTCAAAAATAATTAGTATGTTGACATCAATGATAAATCATTAATGTTAGCATACACAAAAAACAAACTGTGATATGCTCAAATATCTTCCAACATGATTCTATCTATGACTACAGATAGACCAACATTCCACTTAAGCATTCCTCCACATTTGCCACAATCTCTCTTGACCCTCCTATGAAATACAAGATTTTTATGGATATTGACCTTTTTTGAGAAAGGAAATGAATTCTACAACTAGATTGGGTGGTTGTGGAAGCATGGTTACGTTCTTCATAACTTTCTTGGAACTTGGATATCAAGTCTAGTAGTTGCCATTACCGATTAGATGAAATATAATGTATAAAAATTTAAGCTCACATGGGTCAAGAAGAACAAGAAAGCTCCATGTTCTTCTCAACCAGACCAAGGAAATTTTTTTGATTACTATTGAGGACATCAATTTCTCACTGTAACTAAATTATAGGGTTTTGAGTCATTCTTAAACCGATGAAGAAGAGGAGAAGGGTAGCAACAAAGTTACTTTGTCTAGTTTTCTCAATTTCATAGATGGGTTGTGGTCTGGCTTGTTAGAAAGTAACGTTCGATAACCAAACTATTATTAGAAATTTCTAAGGAAACTACGAAATTATCTATAGTTTCTAAGCTGGTTCATAGCTCACTAGTTTGTATTTAGTATTGTGTCCAAATAAAATTTCCTTCTACCTTAGAAATTTATTTATGTTGGACATATTTTAGTACTTTTTTAGTTCATTTTTGTTTAAATCTTGTAGTGTTACTTTATTTTTGGAGGCAAGAAGCTCTCTCTATATATATATGTATATTTTGTGTTACATGTTTGCATGTATAGCGCTATTTTGGAGCTTCTCCATTTTATGCAATATCTTAGAGAATAATACAAAAATGATTGAATATCTAATCATGTTTGTAGAACTATGTAAACTCGTAATTCATTGTTGTTCTTATTTTTTTTTTTCTATTTGAAATTTTGGATTATCTTCTGGGACTATTGTATTAAATTCTTCAGTCGGTATCAAAGTTTTAAGAGTGATTAATATTTTTACCATGACAAATACATTGCCAATCACAAAATCAGATGGGATTGATTATGAATATTGGTCAACTAAAATGAAGATCTTTAAGAGAGGAAAATATTTTTTGGACATTGTAGAATCAAGGTATGAATATTTTGATAATTGAGATGATCTTCAAGCTAAATATCATAGGATTAAGAAGGAAGCTGACAGGAAAAATGCAATTTCCTTACTTCACATTCAAATGGTGCTCGCTAAGAGCTTGTTTCATACAATGGAAGATGTCTACAAGACTCTAAAAGATTCCTACCAAGGTAGTGATTAGATAAAGGTTGTCAAATTAAAAACCTTGAAAAGAGAATTTAAGAATTTGAAAATTCAAGAAAATGAGAATGTGAGTTATTATTGCGTAAGGTTCAATGATGTGGTTAATAAAATGACCACTTTGGGTGAACTTATGAGAAAAGAAGTTGTGATTAAAAATGTTTTGAGATCATTGACACTGAAATGAAATAATTTTTCCATCATTATTGATGAGAGAAATATTTGTCCACCCTTGAGTATGATCACCTTGTTGGATCTCTTATGTCACATGAGGAAATATTGAGAGATTCATCTACAAATCTTAATGAGAATGTCTTCTCCAATCAATCACAAATTTCAAAGAGTGAAAGTGTCAATAGTAGCTCCAAAAGAAGTCAAGGCCACAAAAGAGGTCAAAAAGAATATTCTTCAAGATAAAATAAGGAATAAGTGGTTAAGGAGGAAGACGTAGAGGCAGATTTGATAAAAGAAACATTCAAAGTAACCATTGCAACAGATATGGTCATTTTCAGAGAAATTGCAGATTAAAATAAGGTAATAACAATAAAAATTCCCATTATGCTCAAAAGAGTGAAGAGCCTTCCTCAAGTAATTTATTTTGTCTTTTGACAAAATAGAAAATAATATAAATCATGTTTGGTATTTAGATTCGGGGTGTTCTAACCACATGTCTAGTAATAAGTAGTTGTCTTCTAAACTTGATGAGGGTTTTAAATCCAAGTTTACTATTGGTAATAACTATACATTAGAGGTTGCTGAAAAATGAGCTATGGATTTTGATATAATGCAAGGTATAAAAAGTGTTCAAGACAATTTTATATTCCAAAGTTGAAGCACAATTTACTAAGTGTTGGACAGTTATGTGAGAAGAATTATAAGCTTGTATTTGAATATAATAAATGTATAATCTATGATAAAAATCTAAGTAGTCCAGTGATTAAAATAGTGCCTATGCCATAAAATTGGATGTTTCCTTTGAATTTTGGTGAATATATAAATCAACTTGTCAATATGGCTTATGAGGAAAAGGGTTGGTTGTGGCAACTCAACTATGGACATTTGAATTTTAATAGCTTGAAGTTTCTTATATCAAATTATTTGGTTTTTGGGTTGCCTAAGGTTCAAGAACAAAACAAACCTTGTGAAGGTTGTACTAGAGGAAATAATGCAAGAGAATCATTCTCTAAAGGGAAATTATGGAGGACCCATTACTCACTTTAGTTCATTCATTCTGATATTTGTGGCCCTATGTAGACCAAGAGTTTGGGTAAGTCATCATACTTTGTTACTTTCATTGATAATTACTCACGCTATTGTTGGGTTTATTTTTTGAAGTCAAAGGATCTGGCTTTTCATACATTTAAAAGATTCAAAGCCCTTATGGAAAATGAGTAAGGTTTTCAATTTAAATATTTGACGACTAATCATGGAGGAGAGTTTTTCTCCAGAGGCATTAAGAGTTTTTGTGACTTGCATGGCATTAAAAGACAACTCACCACTGTAAACACGCCTCAATAGAATGGGGTGGTTGAAAGGAGAAATTGTACAGTGGTTGAAATGCTAAGAAATATGTTACAAACTAAAGGGTTAAATTAAAAGATTTGGGCAGATGCAATTGCTACAATTGTGTATATCCTCAATCAAAGTCCCACTAGAGAACTTTCAATGATGACTCCTTAAGAAGAATAGTATGCAAAAATCCTATCATTTCTCATTTTAGAGTTTGGGTATGTCATCATACTTTATTAATTTCATTGATGATTACTCACGGTATTATGGGGTTTATTTTTTAAAGTCAAAGGATGAGACTTTTAATACATTTAAAAGGTTCAAAGCCCTTGCAGAAATTGAGAAAGGTTGTAAAGTTAAATGTTTACTGACTGGTGGAGGAGAGTTTTTCTCTAGAGACTTTAAAAATGTTTGTGATTTGCATTGCATAAAAATACATCTCACCACTCCATACACACCGCAACAAAATGGGGTTGTTGAAAGGAAAATTCATACAATGGTTGAAATGGAAAGAAGTATGTTATAAACAGAAGGGTTAAATAATATTTTTTGGGCTGATGCAAGTGGTACAACTGTGTACATCCTCAATCAAAGCCCAACTAGAGCACTGTGAATGATGACTCCTTATGAAGCATGGTATTTCTACAAAGCCTAATATTACTCATTATAGAGTTTGGGTAAGTCATCATACTTTATTACCTTCATTAATAATTACACATGGTATAGTTGGATTCATTTTTTTAAGTCAAACGATGAGGCTTTTGATAAATTTAAAATGTTGAAAGCCCTTGTAGAAAATGAGAAATGTTGTAAAGTTAAATATTTAAGAATTGATCATGGAGGATAATTTATCTAGAGACTTTAAGAGTGTTTTTTATTTGCATGGCATCCAAAGACAACTCACCACTACATACACACCTCAACAGAATGGGGTGGCTGAAAGGAAAAATCATACAATGGTTGAAATGGAAAGAAGTATGTTACAAACTAAAGGGTTGAATAATATTTTTTTGGTTGATGTGGTTACTAAATCTATGTATATCCTCAATAAGAGTCCCACTACAAAACTTTCAATGATGACTCCTCATGATGATGTGGTATGCCAAAAAGTGTAATGTTACTCATTTTAGAGTTTTTGGTTGTTTATCCTATGTACATGTTGCTGATCAAAATAGGAAAAAATTGGATCCTAAGAGTGAGTCTTTTATTTTTGTTGGTTATAGTGAGCATAGTAAGGCTTACAGGTTGTATAACCATTTTACTAATGATATTATTATCTCAAGAGATGTGATTTTTGATGAAGGGGGAATTTATGGTCATTAAAAAACCATACTAAAAAGCCTAAATCTATTTGAAATTATGGTATTATTGATGATATTGATCATGGGAAACCACCTAATCATTTAATTTCAATTGCTACACATCCACAAAAAAACTCCTCTATGAGTTCTTCAATATCAAGTGCAAGCCCAAAAACAAGACCAAGTCCAAACTGAAAGGTTAGAACCTTAGTTGATATTTATATAAGAAATGTAACTCAAGTTCTTGAAGAAAATCCAAGAGGTGTGATAGTTCATTTTGATTTATTTTTAAAAGCTTAGTTTGAGCTATCGTGTTATGAAGATGCATCTACTAATGAAGTTTAGGTGCAAGCAATACAAAAATAGATGATTTCTATTAAAAAGAATGGTACTTTGGATCTTATAGAGCTTCCATGCAATAAGAAAAAGATAAAAAATAAATAGATCTACAATTATAAGTACCAAAGTGATGGAAGTATTGAAAGACACAAAGCAAGATTATTTGCTAAAGGATTCACTCAAAAGTATGGCATATATTATGAAGAAACTTTTGCACCTGTAGTATGCAAAGAGATCATTAGGATGTTGATTTATCTTGCATCTAAAAATTAATGGAGCATTCATCATATGGATGTAAAGAGTTTATTCTTGTATGGGTACTTAGAAGAATAAATTTATGTGGAACAACCACAAGATTTTGTAGTGCAAGGAAAAGAACATCAAGTGTACAAGATGAAAAAGTCCTTGTATAGACTCAAGAAAGCACAAAGGGATTTGTGTACTAGGATTAATGGGTACTTTGAGGAAAATGGAATTACTAGAAGAGTGAACCTACCCTTTACTACAAACAAGAAGGTAATGTCATTCTTATTGTTAGTTTGTATGTTGATGATTTCCATATATGGGTAGTAATTAGATACGATGAAATATAACTTAAAATTTTCTATGCTGAAAGAATTTGAGATGTCAGATTTAGGCCGTATGTTATATTTTTTAGGCATAAAGATTTATGAAAGTAAGGATGTAATTTTTGTTTGTCAATCAAAATATGCTAGAGATATGTTGAAAATGCTTGATATGGTTGAATGAAAACTAGTGTCCACTTTAATTTCTCATGGATTTATGTGTTTAGAGATGATGGTGCTGACAAGTTATAGGAGTGTAGCTGGGAACTTTTTGTTTATCAGTCACTCTAGACCTGATATTGCATATGTAGTTTCTCTCATTGCAAGGTATATGACAGAACCTTTTGAGTTACATATGAAAGTTGTCAAAATAATTTAGAGATATGTGAAAGGAAATTTGGATTTCAGTATTCATTACTATAGCTCCAAGGGATTTAACCTTCTTGGTGTTGGAATTAATGGGAAGTAGTACAGAGAGGGGAGGGGTGAATCAGTACCTCTAAAAATTTTAACACCTTACACAATTCATCATTAGTAATCTTTCAATTTTTATTTACCAACCATTACTCTTATTATTTATTATGTATATATTGTTTGATCATAATCTTAATTAGTTTTCTATCATTCATAGAAACATTCATGAAATTGATAAAGACATAACACAAGATATAGTGTCCCAGAAAACTCCTGTTAGGAAGTAAAAACTGCGGTGGGGATGGCACCCATAAAACTTCACTATCTGTAGAATGGAAGGGAGCCGGTTAAGGCTTACAATTTGATCACTTTTGATAATCTACCCTGTTAAGAGTATTAAGGTAGAGACTTGTTAATATCTACTTTGTTAAGAGCTTTAGCAACACTAATTTAAGTGTGCACTCAGTTATGAGATTTACAATAGGACGGTTAAGCCCACCTTTCTTGAAAGGATTTCATTAGTGTACTACACTTGTTAGAATAAGTACAAATGTTGACCTGACTATATCCAATCTAGTATTGCTAATTTACAAATCCATTAAATCTTTTACAATAATAATATCACCTTAAGTGACTGATGAATACCTTTTCTCTGCTTGTCGATAGCCTTTGTTCTGTTCTTGAAATATGATTTGATTTTTTTTGTGTTCTTCTACATAAATTCTCTGTCTGTTCTTTAGTTTCTCTTTGTGGCTAATATCTTCATTGATCAACTTCTTTTTTCAATGGATTGAGAATCTATTTATAAAAGTATTTGACCTATCTTGGAATTCACATATTACAATGTTAACTCTTAGATCCAAGGTTTACAACTTGACCTTGATCTTTAGTTTGCATGTTTTAAAAAAATAAAACTAATTAAAACAATAAAAATTACATTGCTTCCTCCGCACATAATGGATTTAAAAGAAAATCAAGAAGTTATAAATACAACTTAAGTGATTTGTCTGACGTGGAAAGTCGGATCCACTTTTTGCATCATGTAACTGACTGTCAGTTCTTGGTCATCGGTTTGAACTTCCAGTCTGTCAGTGTTCCTTGACTGAACTGTTCGTTGGGTTCCTTTTATTTGTCAAGTTCCTTTCTTTTCTGTACCATTGGGTAGCACTGTTGTTACGCGTCGAGTATCTTTTACCTTTTTCTCATCGGATAACACTTAACAGTGTTTGTAAGGTAACCTTGGCGTTGGATAGTGCTTTTCCCGGTCTATCGATGTAGATTAAACCGATGGTGCAGATCATGTTTTTCTCTAAGTATACTAATGGAAAAATATAATGCCTTCAATATCCCCCTTTGACATTAGTATCAAAAATTGATATGTTCATAACACAAAACTCTTTTGCTATGTATACACCATGTTTATATCATTGTCATAATATAACTCCCCCTTATTGTGTGCATTGGTATAGTGTATGTATATGTACATGTATACTATTTATTCTTTGTATGTATATTATTTCCCCTTTTTCCACTATACATATGATTTCCTCCTTTTAACTGAGGTGATATACATATCAAATTCCCCCTTTCTTTGATACTGATGACAAATACATGCAACTTACAATATGCCAAATTTGTGACAAAAATGTGCAACTTACAATGTGTCAAATATGTTAGAATGGGTAGTTTTGATATCTTCCAGCAGTTTCTCCCATTGTTCTTTTAACTGTTCTAGTGCCATGTGTTTCAGCTCTAGTCTTTCATGCATATCATAAATGTTGTCTAGGACAAACATTTTTGGGGTGGCAATTAGAGTATTTGCCTATGTCATATTTTGTTGCAGTAGTGTAAGTGTCAGTAAGAGCTTAACTTAGAGCTTGTTGACTTCATCTCTATATTTCATTTCTGCAAATTAAATGCCCTGTCTTTGTTTCCTAGCCTGTATGATCTATTCATTGTGCAATTTAAGTGCTTGTTCTATGTTGCCTAGATTCTGTGCACTGGACTTAAGATCAACATCTATTTTTGTTATCTTGTCAGTATACTCGTGAGTGAGTAGATCTAATGTGCACAATTTCTTTATTAAGGTAAAAACTTCTAACATAATTGGATCAATTGTACTTACCAATTCTGATAGCTTGACCTTTTTCAGTGCCACTTCCTGGCTTATTTTCTCTGTGAGCTTGAATTCATATGTTTGTTCAAGTCTCTCTTCCATAGCCTTCTCAACATTGGTATTATGAGATGTTATTGCATCTGTGAGTATAACCATTTGATCAAGCATTGGAGCTTTTTGATCAATATCTATGTTAGATACAATTTGTTGAAGTATATTTCTTTCTACTTCTAGACCCTTGGCCTCTTTTTCCGCTCTCTTCAGCTTGTCTTGTATAGCTTTTCTTTCATAGAGCTTTGCATATTTTTTCAATGCTGTCAGATCCTATATTCTTGGATCACAGACTGGAATCTCAATAATTTCATCCAGAGTTACTGGATTCTTATTTTTTCCTTTCTTCTTCTTTGACATTTGAGGGGATGCAGATGTATGAACTACCATAGCTAGTTCATTTTTTGGTTCTGAATTGCTTGGTGAAGGTTTTGTAGATGATGCATCTTGTGTCTTCTTCTTTGTGGGCACTTTTCGGTTATGTGAAGAAGTCTCTTCATTAACATTGGGTGTTTCTGCAGAATGTACTCCTAATTTATTTTCTATATAATCCTTCTTTCCTTCTTCATCTTTTTCATCTTTTTTTGAAGGCTTGTCCCCTGTTTCCTTTTGATTTTTTTCCTTATTCTGATTAGTAGATGTATCTTTCTGATAATCGGTTGTAGCTTGCTCAGCAGTTGTATCTCTTGTTCCTTTGGCTTCTTCATCACCCTTGTCTTTGGGTGTGCTTGTTTCTTTTTCATTTGATCCATTATTTCCCTCTAGTATGTTTATTGCCTTCATTAGGACAAGCATGTTACTTTGAGTTGTGGCTTGGGCTTTGTCAGTATTGGTGTCCTACTTATCGATTAGTGTCTTGTTATCAGTGACATCCTTATCTTTTTGTATATCTTTTGCAGAGTCTTGCACTTTTGAGTGCATGATTGAAGTGTCCTGCACTTGTTCATCAATAATGTCAACTATCTTACCATCTGATGTTTGTAGTACTTGATGGCTTTGTTGATCCTTAAGTCTTATAAATATTACATCATCTTTCTTCTTTGGATCATTGTCAGAATCATAGTTAGTGATATCTTGGATATTATCATCCATGCCTGTATCTAATTTAATAGGCTCATCATCACTTTCTTGATTGTCCAGAGAAATATGGTGAGGACTTGCATTATCTCTCTCCTCCTCTCTTTGAGGTGTGTTTGTGAGAAGTAATTGCTTCTCAACATTTGTTGACTCTACCGGTAGATCCAGGAGTTGTTTCCATTTGGTTTCTATCATTGAATCTAGTTCTATAAACTTGTTCTCTAGTACTTTGTAAGCCCTTATTTTGGCTACAAATTTCAGGAGGCATTAGTCTGACAAGTACTTTTTCTCTTTCTTCTCTCTCTATTTGCAAGGTATATGACCACTATTGGTATCCTTTTACCTAGCTCTTCAGGTATTTGATTTACAAATTCTGGAGGGGCATACTTGTTTTTGATCATTGATTTTATGACTGCCTCTTGTATTTTATTCTGATCCTCTGGATTTAGTGTATCCCATTGTCTGATATTTTTATCAGTCATTGTGCCATGAGTAGCAATGGATTTGGTAGCTTCATCTACTATTTGATTTCTGAAGTTCTTCTTTACTACATTTGGCTCATCATCTTTGGTGTCATCCAAGTGAGCCTTTTTCCTAACAAACCTTTTTCTCTTCTTTGGTGGTGTGGTTTTGACAGGTTGTTGTCTTGTTCTTTTTTCTGGCAACTTCCTCATATAGGTCCTTACTTGACCTTTCTTAAGTGGTGTGGTATCAGTAGCAACAGTTTGACTTATTGTCATTTTCTTCTTTGTAGGAGGTGGAGATGGAGGTGTATCCAATTCAATAGCCTCTATCTCTCATTTCTTTTCTTCTAGTTCTTCATCGATGGTGCCCTATTCATTAGTTTCCTCCTATTGATCTTGATATTCTTCTAAGACTGATAGAATCTTCTTGAGATTCTTAACCATTTTATCCTTCTTGTTTATAGTCTTCTTGACTTCTAGGCCTTGTTTTATCTTAGATTTGGCCTCCTCATATGTTCTAAACCTTGGTTGTTTCTTATCAACGGGCTCATTGATTAGTGCCTCAATAGCACTTGTAGCTTGATCATTATTGATCTCATAGTCTAATGGTGCTAACCAAGCTATTCTTGGTACAACCTATTTGATATGTGTGTAGTCTGTGTCTGCCATGAAACATATCTCATCTTTGTGTTTTTCAACTAGTTGTTCAGGAATCCTAGTTCTTTCCACCATTTTTTCCTTGAACTCAAGGAAGTATGCAGACATAACAGACTCAAAGTTGTCTCCTAGTGACTTAATAGTTCACTAATTTGTTGGGTTACTGGATTGGTAGTGTCCCATACAACTTTTCCTACTGAAAGAAAGTATTCTTGAAAATAGAAAAAATGTACATATGATAAGTGATCCAAACTTACATGTGTTTCTCTTTGCAGACCTAATTTTGATCATATTCTCATCAAGTTGTTTCAATAGGATCTTACATAGATCCATCTAAATTCCTTTTGTTACAATCTTGTAAGTTGTGCTTACTGTTGTTGCAGAAATGTTGTTCATGCTGCTAGCCTAAAAAAATTTGTACCCAATAACACATGCACCAAATTTTAGCTCTTTGTTGGTGATTGTGTTCACTTTGAGACCTCTTTTGTCTCCTTCTGCATTGGTGATTTTTGTAAATTCTTTCATGGATGAATGCTTGTGTTCCCTAGGCTTGTCAGTTATCAGATAACCAGTGACAGCGTGAAGAACATCCTTGGTTATTTGTTTGGGTTGGTTTGGCCATAGTTTGTTATCATGCATCCTGCTCAAGACTAACCTAATCCATTCTGTTTTGAATTCCCTTAGGAAATGTAGGGCATTGGTTAACCCTTTGACCTCCAAGTGTTTGTGTTCTTCTTTCAATTTTCCTTCGGAATCACATAGCTTCTTGAAAGCTTCATCCATTTCAAGATCACCTATTTATGTGATCTTGTAGTGAATATAAGACCTAACGTCTTCTATGAGAAAAACCCTAGGCGTAATTTTTGAAAATGTGTCGGCTTCATCGGGTTTCGATGCAATTTATGGATAGATTTTGTACTTAGGTTCTACACATGTGCTATTCTTGATCATTTTTATCGTATTCTTCTTTCCATTCTTCAACTTAGCAGTTCTTGATGTGGTTGCCATTGTATTTCAAGTTTCTAGGGTTTTCTTGAAATTAGGGCTTTCTTGATAAAACAATGATAGAGATCTGTCGGTGCCTTTGGTACTTACTTCAATTCACAATAGTGATGAAGGATCTGATTTCTGTGTGCTAAGTCAATCAGAGACACTTCTTCTTTCTGCTCTTTAATCACTTGGTTTTCACTCTGCTTTCTCTTCAAATCGCGGGTGAAAAATGAAGTTGTCCCATCAACTATTTATAGACTTTTTGACCTAAGTCTTTGCAATAAATGCTCACCAACTCATCAGGATGTGAAGACAGGTTTCATCGGGAGAATGGTTCAAATCATCGTCGGTGAAGACATGATGCTTCAGGGAGTTGTTAACCACTTTGATTTTACCAACGGATATCAGTATTCTGTCATGACTATTTCTAAACTTTGCTTTCTTATCGATAGCCGTTGGGTTTCTAGTTGACCGAAAATTTCCGGTAAGTGAAAAAAACTCATTATTGTGTTCACCAATGATTTTTATTAAGTATTGATCGACGGTGTTGCATTCTTAGATTGGTAACATGTAAAGTAATATGCATCTTTGGTTTATGCATATTTTGACTATCTATCAATTTGTATAATGGAACTGATGCAAAATATAACTTGGTATAGTGTAGTTCCATACTTACTTGTTTAGCTCAAGTGGGGTTGGTGGTGTCACCGGATCCATTGGGGTGTCACCATTTGCATTTCTTGGTCTAGCTTCATCATTGTTTGAAGCTTTTATCCACATTTTGTCTCTTCCCCTCTGAATGTCTTCAATGATATTCCCATTTGGATATGTGCTTGTTTCTATCAATCGTTCTTTGCAGTCTTTCTTGAGATGACCAACTTTATGATAGTGTAAGCATATTATTTCGGGGTTTGACTAGCCTCTAGACCTTTTGGTCCATGCTCTCATGCAGTTTATAGAAATGTGACCATATCTACCACATGCTGTATAGTTTGTCCAAGTGTTGTAATCCTATACATATTGATTACTAATTCTCTTTGGTTGATAAGGAACTTCTTCACCTTTTGGCTTCCATGCTTTCCCTTTCCTTTTCCAGCATTCTTCAGATGTGTGCTCATTCATCTTGCATGTAGAACAGTATTTTTCCATGTAGGTTTCCTTCTTTGGCTTTTCTATCTTGCTCTTGCATTCATAAGCCTTATGTCCTTTCTTGTTACATTTATAATAGAATACTATGAAAGAATATGTAGGTGTAGATTTAGCAGTACCTTTCATTTTACCTCTACATACATTTGATGTGTACCTTTGCTTTCCACAGTGCTTGCATGATAGCTTTCTTGGTCTTGGATTTTCATAGACATTCTTAGGATTTGATGATTCACTATTTTTGGTAAAGCCTATACCGTTGTTGTTGTTGTTGTTGACTCTTCATTGTCCTTCAAGAAAGTCATCCATTATTTTATTGCTTTCTTCAACCTTTCTTATAATCTCATTATTTTGTTGCTAAATTCTAACCTGATTCTTTAGCTTTTCATTTTCTTATCTTAGTTCACCGATAATCTGTATTCTTTCAATGAGTTTCACATTTATTTTATTTTCTTCTTGACTCATAAGGATAATTTGATTTGTGAGATCATGGTGATGCTCAGCATGTCTTTGAATTTCCATTTTCTTTTCTTGTAGTTTCTCTGAAATCTTCCTTCTATCATCAATAACAAGTGTTCTCTCTGTTTTAGCTTGTCAGGCAGAACTCATCACATCAATCATTCTTACCATTTGGGTCTCTTGACCGATTTGCAACATCTTTATTTATTCTGTTAGATGTTGATTGATCTCCTTTAGATTTGTGATGTTCTCTTCTTATGTATCTGATGTATTACTTGCATTTGATCCTAAAGATTCAAAGAAGTCTGGAATCTCTTCTTCTTGATAGTCTTTTTCATTGTTTCGGGTAGCCATACCTTTTCTTTCATCTAGCATCTCTCTCATCTTGATTCTTTCTTCTTGATACTGTTCGTAGAACATCTGTATCAAAAGCTTTTCGTTCTCAATATATTTTTGAGTTTGTACTTCTCCATTGCAAGATATTTTCTCTTAAGCCTTTAAAATTTCCAAGAAGAGACTATGCTCTGATACCAATTGTTGGAATTAATGGGAAGTAGTATTGAGAGGGGAGGGGTGAATCCGTACCTCTAAAAATTTTAACACCTTACACAATTCATCATTAGTAATCTTTCAATTTTGATTTACCAACCATTACTGTTATTCTTTCTTATGTATATATTGTTTGATCATAATCTTAATTAGTTTTCAATCATTCATAAAAACATTCATGAAATTTATAAACACATAACACAAGATATGGTATCACAGAAAACTCTTGTTGGGAAGTAAAAACTGCGGTGGGGATGACACCCATAAAACTTCACTATCTGCAGAATGGAAGGGAGCCGGTTAAGGCTTACAATTTGATCACTTCTGATGATCTACTTTGTTAAGAGTATTAAGTTGGAGATCTATTAAGATCTACTCTGTTAAGAGCTTTAGCAACACTGATTTAAGTGTGCACTTAGTTATAAGATTTACAATAGGACGGTTAAGCCCACCTTTCTTGAAAGGATTTCATTAGTGTACTACACTTGTTAGAATGAGTACAAATGTTGACCTGACTGTATGCCATCTACTATTGCTGATTTATAGATCCATTAAAGCTTTTACAATAATAATATAACCTTAAGTGGTTGATAAATATCTTTTCTCTGCTTGTCGGTAGCCTCTGTTCTGTTCTTGAAAACTGATTTGATTATGTTTGTGTTCTTCTTGCATGAATTCTCTGTCTGGTCTTTAGTTTCTCTCTATGGCTACTATCTTCATTGATCAACTTTTTTTTTCAATGGATTGAGCATCTATTTATACAAGTATTTGACCTATCTTGAAATTCACGTATTACAATGTTAACTCTTAGATCCAAGGTTTACAACTTGACCTTGATCTTTAGTTTGCATGTTTTAAAACAATAAAACTAATTAAAACAATAACAATTACATTGCTTCCTCCATACATAATCGATTTAAAAGCAAATCAAGAAGTTATAAATACAACTTCAGTGATTTATCTGACATGGAATGTCAAATCCACTTTTTGTGGGATGTAACTGACTGTCGGTTCTCGATTGTCGGTTTGAACTTGCAGTCTGTTGGCGTTCATTGACTGAACTGTTTGTCGGGTTCCCCGTATCTGTCGGGTTCGTATCTTTGTTGTACCATCGGGTAGCACTTTTTTTACTCGTCAGGTATCTTTTACCTTTTTATCATCGGATAACACTTAACAGTGTTTGTTGGGTAACCTTGGTGTCGGATAGTGCTTTGCCCTGTCTATCAGTGTAGAGTAAACCGATGGTGCAGATCATGTTTTCCTCTTAGTATACTAATGGAAAAATATAATGCCTTCACTTGGTTCCAGTGATTGTGATTAGGGAGGTAGTGTCGATGATCAAAAATCTAATTTTGGTCAATGTTTTAACTTTGGTTTGGGATTGATTCTTGGGGTTCAAAGAACCAAATCATAGTTTCTCTTTCTTCCATAGGGGCCAAATATGTTGCAATAATCTCTGCAAGTACTCAAGCATTATGGATTTGGAAATTTCTTGAAGAGATAGGTGAAAAACAATTTCAGCCTACTGCGATCTTTTATGATAATATAAGTACTATTAAGTTGGCCACAAATATTGTGCATCATAGTAGAACTAGGCACTTTGATTTCAAATACCATTTTACCATAGATTTGGTCCAACAAAAAGAGGTAGAACTCTAATATATCAAGACCACTGAACAACTTACTCATAATTTTGCCAATGTAGTTGCCAAGAATCAATTATTTGATGCATTGAGATCTTCTTGGGAGTCCTCTCCACATCAAGGGGGAGTATGCTGGAAAGTAATGTGTGGCAACTTAAATGTTCTTAGAAGTTTCTAAGTCAAATAGAAAATTTCGTGTAGTTTCTAAGTTGGTTCATAGTTCACTAGTTTGTATTTAGTATTGCGTCCAAATAAACTTTGCTTCTACCTTAGCAATTTTGTTACGTAGGAAAGATTGTAGTCTTGTTATAGTTTATTTATGTTTAAAGCTTGCAGTGTTACTTTACTTTTTGAGGAAACAAGCTCTATATATAGATCCGTGCATTTTTTGTGCTAGATGTTAGCATGTTGAGAGCTGTTTTGCAGCTGCTCCATTTTATGTAATATCTCAGAGAATAATAGAAAAGGCTGAATATATAATCATGTTTGTATAATTGTGTAAACTTCTCTTTTATTTAGCTGTGCTCATTTTGATTTTTATATTTAATATTTGTAATTATCTTCTAGGAATGTTGTTTTAAATTTTTCACTACTGCGGAAGGGAGCGTATCATTGTTTTAACGACCAACCACATTGTTTTAACGAGAAACCACAAGGATATGCGTGATCTAGTCCTCCTAAGGTATGGGCAAATGGACATGCACATCCTGCTCTCTTTCTACATTTTTCCTGCTTTTTAATCTCTTTCTTTCAGTTATTTGGAGATTTGGGATCACCCTCTCTTTCCCATCGTGGAAGAGAATATTTCATGCAGTGCAGAGATGACTCTTACAGAGATTGTAGAGGTTATAATGAATAAAATCGATGACCTCTTTGAAGCTTTGGGTGATGTGATTTCTACATTGAATTTAAAGAAAATACTAAGGGATGCTCCCCTCAAATCTATGTGAAGGGGTAGGTGAAGAAATAAAACTAACGGAGGAGATTACGTAGAATGTGATTTGAGTGTTTGTCCTCCATTCTTAATTATCAAGATTACTATGCACTCTTGTATTTCGGCTATGTTATGAACCACTTGCCACCAAATTTCAATATCTTGTTTGCCTTGGTAAATCTTATTCTGGATGTTATCAGATCAGAAATGTATATTAGTTTGAAGAAGATCACAATCTCTTCCAAGAATTGTATCCAATTAGAAACTTGGTAAATAATTACAACTATTTAGAATATCTGTTTTCCACAATCTATTATGCTTCATGCTATTATGTTTTTCAAGTTGATGGTGTTGTATTCTGTCATACTTATCTATCATCAAAATGTTACAAAGTTGAAAGAGTAGAAAATTGATTTGTTGCAGAACGATAATTAAAAAGAGGTGAGAAAAAGAAAGAATAAAGATATTTGAAATAAAATCAAATATATAATATATAATATATTTAATATATTATGTATTTGAGATCAATGACACTATTTAATATTAATAAACTTATTTCATTTTAAATTTTTTAATTGTAAATTGTGTGATCCCTTCACGCCCCTTTTTTTTCCACAGTCCATCCCTCTCTTATCTTACTCAAGGTTCATGATGATCCTTATTTTTAGCCTTTTACATTTTCTAAAAAGTTAGATAAAATAGGTGTGTATTCAAGTGTTATTCTATTTTTAAACCTAGTTCATAAAATATTGTCACTTTCTCACCTAATGCCTAATGCATAATGATGATGATAATAATCACATATATAAGGCATTACACCATAAAATTGTCAATTCTATTATGAGTAAAACTCTAGTCTTGTAAATATAGTGATGAAGGAGTACTTAGATGTCAACAAGTTTTACATTTTTATCATCTATAAACCATCTATTTATGTACATCGAATGACCCATTTTCCTACACTCTTGACTCCATTGCCCATCCCATTTAGGTATTACTAGAATTTATAGATATTTCATGTTGTCTCACTCCTAATCAAACTACTATGACATCATTTTTTTCAACCTTTGATTGATATGATGTTGGTTGTCCATTTAATCATTCATCAGTAGCTGAAATTCCCTCATTATGGCTTATACCTTTTGATTAAAAATAATTATTTGCCTTTATCTTCTAAACATATTTTTCCCCCTCACCCAAAGCATGAAAATGAAGTACATATAGTAATAAATATTCATAAAGGACATAATCATATATGAAATGATTACATCTTACTTTTCATGTACTCTCAATGTTAACTTTTGTTAGGTCTTTCATATAAATTATCACTTAGTGGAATGTTGTTTATCTATAAGTATTTCTTGCACACATTTGACCATGGTTTTCTTGCTAGACATTTGCTTAATTCATTCACATATTTGTACTAGTGCAATGGCCCTCTAAATCTACACTCAATGAATTCTTCCTCTAACTAGGTTTAATTGCCTATTAGTAAGTAAACTCTTCGACTATATATAGTCTCTATTAATATTTATTTTAGGTTCCTTTTTTCTATAGATTTAGACTCTTTGTTTGGGATCTTGGTTAGATCTCTTAATAGGTTTCTATGGCTTTGCGTGGTCCATCCCCAAGAAGCGATATATGGTTTGGATTCTAGTTCATTATATTTTCTAGATATACATAAAGAGAAAATAATGAAAAGGATCATAATGACCTTGCAACTATTATTTATTCCTTTGTGTCTTACCTCACTATCATGAATGTATTACAGTTCTTCCTTCAAGAGAACATTCCCCATCTTAAACACAAATAAATAAATAAAGAAAAAAACAAACAAACAAACAAACAAAAAAACAAAAGCAACAATAAAGAAACCCTTCTGAAAACAACTCATTAAGACTAATACAATTGTAACAAGAAAATTTAAATTAAATAATATAAATGCACTTATCATTCTCACCCAACCCTACAGAAAAATGTACCATTATTGAATAATACCATAGTATACCATTAGAAAATATTTCATCAACATGTGAAAGCAACACAATCCTTGTTTCAAGCCATCATATCATTATCAATTTCTAGGCTCGATTCCCATGCAAGATGAAATATAGTTCGTTGATGTTTTCCCATTGTAAGACCTTTTAGCATGAAAGCCCAAATAGTTTAGATTATTTTGGTGTTGAAACTAAAATATTTTACCAATTCGTTTAAGCATGCTTGTCACACCACCATCAAGTACTAGCATCAAAGCAGTAGATAGAATGAGGGCCACATGTGAGGTCAAATTGAAATAATCATAAGGAGGAAGCCTGGCTGATTATATCTCATTAAAACATCCAAATGTTTTTGATATAAGCAACAGTAAGTGGGTGCTGACCCGAGGTATAGAAGTGAGCTGACTAAATAGACTTAACAACATATTAAATTAGTAAATTCAGAAGAATAAAGCAAGTAAAGCATCATCTACCTCTATCAAAAATTAAAACATAGAAGCTACACAAGTAGTGTAAGGTTTTGCACATACAAAAAGTATCAAAGTCCATCAGCCAAAAAATAATACCAAGCCACGTAGGGCCATTTAACAAAATTAAAGTCTTAAGCTTAAAACTAAAATTAAAGAAACTAGCCCAACTATAGGGCTTGGGGACTGCAGTGTAACAACACCCCAACCTACTCTTCACCATCAGCTGGATCATTTTCCATCCCATAAGCTCTTTAACAGCAACAGGTTCACCCACTCCTTGTTGAGAAACTTTAAGAGTTCCCGGTTTCCTTCAACAGACTCCTTCCCAACAGAGGCCTTCCCATTTAGAAAACAAAGGGTAGTAGAAGAGGCATGCATGACCTTGAGGGAAAATTTTTTGACCTACACAAGCCTCCTATTTCTATTGGCCAAGTCCTCATTCAGTTTAGCCACTTTATTCTCCATATTTAAAATCTAGAACTTGATTTTTCTGACCAGACCATTACCCACAATACTTTTAGGTTTTTCCATCATAGTGGCAGGGGTTAAATCTTCATTGCCCTCTTTAGCCATAGTGTCTTGGTTAGTATCATTTTCCTCTTCATGATTAGTATTAGTCTGGTTATCATCCCTACTGATAGATTCAACTGAGACATCCTCTTTATCAAATAACTCCTTCATAGCACGTTTCCCCTTCTCCTTGGCAAGCCGAGAGGACCAACGGGTATTGGTGGGCTAGGGGTCAATATTTTAGGGGCACTCTAGGTTGATGTAATTTTTCTTGCATTATTTGGAAGGCTAGGGAGATTCCTCGTGGGTTAGGTCATGCTTGGAGCATGCACGCGAGGTAGGGGTAGGGTGGGTTTCAAAAGATTTATGGCTGGCATCAGGGGTAGAGCCTCTGATACAACCAAAGGTGTGAGAATGCTCTAGTTGAGGGAGACCGAGGGCGACATATTTTTTTGGGCTAATTGGGTGAATTCCATGATGGGAGAAGAGAAGAGAGCATGGTGGAAGTGGTAAATTCTGAAAATAAGCCCTTGGTGGAGGTAAATAGGTTTCTTACCGAGAGAAATTGACTCATTCACGACAGCTACAGTTGTTTCCAAGGAATCCAGAAGATAAAAAGATATGGAAATTAACAACTTATGCCTAAGGTGGTTAATAAAGGGGAGGTGATAATTATAGAATGTACCGAAATGGCCCTCTAGGGAAAAATACTTCATAATGAGCTTGCACATCTTTTGCCAGAATTATGGAAGGTCAGTCATGCTATAACTGTAATTTTTTTACACCGGCTTGTCCTCTTTGGCAAAAAACTGATCAAACTTTGTTTTCGCCTGGGTTTTGGAGGTTTTCTTCCATTTCCTACCCATGGTAGGCATACCAATGGCTTTACCATAACCTCCTCATTGATCTCAAATCTAATTCCATTTATGGTGGCCCTTCTCTCATTCCAACTTTTGGCAAACTACCGAGATATCATTTCGTCGTGACCAACCAAGTATTTCATGAAGGGAAGAATCCCTCCTTCCTTACAGAAATACATCACCATTTGGTCTAAGGAAAAATCCTCCTCAATCTTGTCTGGTTCAATCCTATTATCATCTCCACCCATTTTAGCAATTTTTTTAGACACACCCCACACCTAGAAATTCCATAACTAGCAAGAGCAGAAACCCTTCAAAGCATAGTACCACCATAAACTAGAGCACAAAAACAAAGTAGAGTAGTTGCGTGAAATGGAGAAAATGAGGTTATATCTTCTCCTTAAACATCTATCATTTTGTGTACACAAACTACGATAATAATTGCTTTTAGGCTCAAAAAACACTGCCAAGGATGCTACCGGGGTTAACACATGGGTGTGGCCCTGTAACCCATAATCACCATCAACGAAATCTTCACAGTATCTTTTATTAATCTCCTTAAATCACAATTGTATGCGATGCCACTTAAAGACATAATGACACTTTATGGAGGGAGTGACGCAAGCAGGCCATGTCCACTGCCAAAAGGAATTGGGGAACCCACCTTCTGAAGCCACATGGAACTTCCAAATGTGAGAATCAACCAAGATATAATGTATATAGCTCTGAGGTCCTCCTTTTAGCGCCCAAATCAGTCTTTGATTTTTAAACATTTTGATTTTTGTTATTGGCACCTATCATTTCCCGCGTATGCAGGTCCTGAGTATTTTTAGACAGCTGAGTAACAGCCCGCCAGCATCGTAAGCCATCTGTCAACAATCCAACAACCACCATGGAATCATCCACTAAATTCCCTTCCCTGTAAATGTGTTTTGTGGTGGTCTCATTAAAGCATCCCAGTAGACCTTTTATATCAGATAGGATAGGGTCAACTCTATAGCCGGCCTTAGAGAATCCACCAGTAGCCTCAACAATAACATTGGAATCCCCCTCAACTTCAATTCTGGTGTAACTCAAGTTAAGAGAGAAATTTAGTCCCCATAAGAGAGCCATAGCCTCCACTTGGTTAACCGAGTGGTCAATGAGGGGAGAAGCATAAGTGGCCACCATTCTCCCCTAGTGATCCCGTATGATACCCCCTCCAGCTTGTAGCCCGCCCCGACTAGACCCATCAAAATTAAGTTTGTACCAGGAGGCCTAAGGGGGGTCCCAAACAGTCTCCTTTCTAGCTCTTAGTTTAGTGTTGTCAAATCTGGCAAACCCCTTACCCAATCCCCAATCTTTAGCAATCTTCCAGTCAAAGTTAGTAGGAGGGAAATTTGGGCTTTTCCAACTTCCCACCAACAGATTTTCCTATAAGATTTTATACCCGAGATAGAAAACATCTTTTATTGTGACTTTCGTATCTCTGAATATCCTGTTATTGCATTTCTTCCAAATTACCCAGTAGAATATAGGGGAATTTGGTTCCATAAGAGTTTTATCAATAGGTGTTGTGAAGGTGAGTGCCACTCAAGTAGCATATCCTAGATGCTATGGTTTGAATCCCATGAAAGGTTCAGTCTAGAGAGGATCTCCCACCAAATCCCAACAACAAACTCACAGTGAAGCATAATATAGTTAGAACTTTATTCAACTTTCCTGCACATGCATCATCTGTTAGCAAGGCTAAACCCTCTTTTGACAAGATTGTCAAGGGTGAGGATTTTCCCATGGAGCATTGTCCACCAAAAAAGTTAACTTTAGGGATTAATTGTGGCTGCCAAACCTTCATCCAATAATAAATGTCAGCATTGTCATTGATATGCAGACCATACGCCGATCTGACAGAAAACCCGCCATGTTGAGTGTGTCTCCAAAGCAATCTATCGGGTCGGTCTATGATAGGGATGGAGATGAAAAGCAACAAGTCACTGAGTTAGGTCACCAGGTTGGTTAGGTCTAGTCTACCCTGAAGATAAGGGAGGAGGTCTATCCACTTACCATTATAGATAAATTTGGAGACCAACGAACAAACACCAAGGGTCAAAATGTTCTTCAGCTAAGAGAAATGAGACTTCCCGACGATGGTGTCCAGCAGCCAGGGGTCATCCTAGAATCTGATCTCCTTACCATTACCCAATAACCAGATGGTCCCCATTTCCAAGATGCTTCTGCATTTAAGAATATTGTTCCAGATTTTGGAGCCCCTAGGGTGGCCCTACACCATGAATAGTTTATAGTAGCAGCCCCCATCTAGATACTTAGCTTCGATGATTTTGCACCAATCAACAGTTCCCCACACGATGGTCCAAGCCATTTTGGATAGCAGAGCTCTAATAAGGTTGCAAATTTTCATTAAACCCAAGCCCCCCAGGGCTTTGGGGAGACAAACCTTATCCTAGAAAACAAAGGTGAGGCATTTGTTTTCCTCTAACCCCAACCAAAGGAAGGTGCATTGTCTTTTTCCAAGCTTCTCAGCCATGAAACCAAACATTTAAATATAGACAAAAAATAAACTGGAATGCCTTTTAGGGAAGTAGCAAGGAGTTGTAGCTTACTAGCATTACTGAGAAGTTTACCTTTCCAGCCCACCAATTTCCTTTAGGTTCGTTCAAGGATAGAATTCAAGAATTCATTGTTCACGTCTTTGATAGTCACTGGAAGGCCAAGATATGTAGCAGGAAGCTTATCAGCCTGGCATCCCAGAATCTTCAATTTTTTTTTTGTACCAAGTCCTTAGTTTTAAAGAAGAACATTCATCTTTTGTGATAGTTGATATGATGTCCTGAAGTAGCAGCATAATTATCTAGCAATCGCTTCCACATTCCAACTTCCCTAACCGAGGATGCCCCAAAGAAGAAGGTGTCATCAACGAATTGCTGCAGGATTGCAGGTTGAAGAGTAGTGGCCGGCTTGATCCCCTCAATCACTCTAGAATGAGCCATCTGCGTCATGTTACGAACAAGGACCTCTTCAAGGAGGATAAAGAGGTAGGGAGATAGGGAGTCCCCCTAGCGAAGACCTTTTTCCCAGGGGAAATTTAGCACTAGGTTTGCCATTAGACAACATGGAGAATCTCACAGTCTTCAAGCAAACCTTAATGAGGTCGATAAATTGCTCAGAGAAACCAAAAGAAGACAGGACTTTGTAAAATAAATTTCAATTTACTTTATCATAGGCTTTAGAAACATCTAGCTTGAGGGACATCCCAGCTATCCTGCTATGGTCAATGGAATGAAGAATTTCATGAGTAGTGATGGCAACATCCATTATTTGCCAACCGGGGAAAATCCCCTTCTGATTGGGGCTAATAATTTTGTCATCCAAAGCTTTGACGTGATTAACCATAATTTTAGAGAAGACTTTGTATAAAGTATTGCAAAGGCTAATAGTTCTGAAGTCCTCCATGATTTTGGGCTCCACACATTTGGGGACCAAAACAATATAGGTTTCAATAAGTTTCTTAAGGATCTCTTTAAATTTGATGAAGTCTCGGGTAGCATGAATGACATCATAACTGACCATATCCCAAAGTTCTTGGAAGAAGGCTAGGGGAAACCCGTCTGGACCAAGGGCTTTGTAGGATACCATGGAGAAGACTACCCTTTGAACCTCCTCATCATTAACCCTTGACATGAGCATATTATTTTCATCACTCGTGATAGCCTTGGGGAGTTGAGCAATGAGATGGTCCTAGAGGCTCATAAGGTCCCTATAATTTATGTTGGTGAAAGCTCTAGAAAAATAATCATTGGATAAACATCCAAGAAGAATAGGGTCAGAGATTTCTTTCCCTATTGAGTTCCTGAGAGTGGTGATGGAATTCCTTTTTTTGTTCTTACAAGCCGATTGATGAAAAAAGGCAGTGTTACGATCTCCCTCCTTTAGCCATAATACCCAGGATCTTTGTTTCCAGAAAACTTCTTCATTGGCAAAGGTCTCTTTCCAGCATCTCCTAATATTTTCTCCCTCGATGTGTAGATCACTCGATAGATCACCCCATGCCATTTTCCCTTGGAGAGCATCAAGTTTCTTAGTTAAAGCCTTCTTAGTGTGGAAGATGTCTCCAAAGGTGAATTTGCTCCAACCTTTAACCACTCAACAGTGACAGGCTAGTGTGGAAGATGTCTCCAAAGTGTGGAAGATGTGTTCAACCCTGACTTGATGGTATCAGAGTTTCTTTGTTCCATCTGTGGGACAATAGTGATAGGGATGATACATTGCCTGGTCTCCTTTTATGTAAACTTGTTCCCCTCATCATTCCCTTGCACGTTACCCATGGGTATTTCACCATCTTCCAGACCAAACTGGTCAGCAACCGACCCAGTTGTGGTATCACAACCATGTACCACAGGCACCCTCACAGACTTCAAGTTGAGGGCATCCACTATTGGGGGCAAAATGATAGGTCCCACGGAAGAGTGAATACTAACCTCAGAAGCCCTCGTCTCAGGAAAAATTTTCTTTAACATAATCTCAGGCCTTCTAGGTGCCTTACAATCCTTCCTGGTGTGGCCCTTAGATTTGTAGCATTCATAGAAAAGGGTGGCATTCTCAGAGACTATAGCTTGTGTCCATTTACCCAACTTAGACTTAAGGACCGCAAAGTTGGGGAGAGTCTTATTGATAGACACATTCGCACAGAAGCAAGCAAAAACCCGACATGACTTGGAGAGAGTTACCAAATCTGCCAAGATGTAGTGCCCAAATGAGTTACCAATCCATCTCAACACCTGCTCGTCCTAAAACTTGATTGGTAGCCCGAGAAGGCAGACCCAGACATGCGCCATCCTACTGAGATCTGTAGAAGGGTTAAATCCTGGCTTCCACTTATCCAAGGTGAGGAGATGTTTGCCATAAAGCCATGATCCAGAAAGGACAAAAGACGGGTCTTCCACAGTCGTGAATCAGAAGAGAAAGAGACCCCCCAGCATAGCAGAAATCATAGCTCTCCCTTTTAACTTCCAATGGTTTCCCACCCATTTTTGAACCACGTCAATGGAGGGACGAAAGTTAAAAAAATGTCTAAGTAGATCTAGATTAAGTTTTGCCATATTTTTTTCCACTATAAAGTTAGGGAGAGTGATCTTTGTGCCTTCCTCCATTAAGGTAGCGAGCATTAAGGTGGGGTCTGATTCCACCTCGGTCCCAACCAACACACCTTTTGAGTCAGCCTTGGGAGCAGGATGTGGCAGGGAATCCGAAGTACCTGTCCTAGAATCAGAGAGTAGGTCGGGAATAGGATCTTCGGGATGGGGGGGAGGTTCCCCTAGCGATTTCCTCCGTGACAGAAATTCAAAAAGACATTTGAGCAGCAAAGTTGCAGAGCAATTTTTTAGATGATGTTGTGTTAAAACACCGAAATGTTTTTAAAACACTCTACAACTATTTTTGCACATTTCTCGCAACATGGAAGGCTTAATTGCAAAAATATGGTCCTTAATTGGCCTCCTCACCATGATCTAAACTTATATTCCTCCACAATTGCATAAATTCCTAATGCAATGCTTTCTATCTCTCCATGATTATTTCAACCCTTGTCTGTATCAGCTAGGCGTTCTGTAAGTGAAAGACAATTATGGACTCACCAACAATGATCTTTATGAGAGTGTGCAACAATACCTCCAAAGTATAGAAAGCATTTCTCAAAGGAAGACTATATTTCGTGCTAAGAACTCCAATAATGTGTGCTTTTCCCTAGCCAATCATGAGGAAGTTAAGGACTTCTTCCAAGGAGTCAAACTTTGTTGGTCACACAAAGCGATGACTGTTGAAAGAGAGCGATGCAAAGCTTCACTCTCAAGCTGGCAAAGGAAGACAAGGCATTTCTTTCCGCTTATATCAATCGCATTACTAGATGGGCAGAGGAATTTGCTGGAGAGAATAAAGAAGTCACACTCTACAACAATAGGGGCGACGGATCGGCGTTCCATTCAAGAAATCATTGTTATTACTACCAACCACAAGGACATGCATGTTCTCCTCTCTTTCTGCACTTTTCCTGCTTTTAAATCTCTTGTTCTTAGTTCTTTGGAGATTGAGGATCACCCGTTGTTTCCCGTTGTGGAAGGCAAGATTAGATGTGGGGCTGAGATGACTCTTGCAATGATTGTAGAGCTTCTGATGAATAGAATGGACGACCCAGATGATGCTCTGGATGATGTGTTTTCTCAGTTGAATGCAAAGAAAAGAAGAGATGCTCCCCTCACATTTCCATCTGCATGATGTGAAGGGGAAGGTTAAGAAATACAAAAAAGGAGACTACGTAGAATGTAATTGGAGTGTTTGTCCTCCGTTCTTAGTTATCTATTTTTTACTATGCGCTCTTGTATTCCGGCTGTTATCAACCATTTTCCACCAAATTTCATATCTCATTTGCCTTTCTAAATCTTATTCCGGATGTTGTCAGATCAGAAACATATATTAGTTTGAAGAAGATCACAATCTCCTCCGACAGTTGTATTAAATAAATTAGAAACTTCGTAAATAATTGCGTCTATTTCTGCTTTCCCCAATCTATTATATTTCATGGTACTCTGTTTTTTTAATTTCATTGTGCTCTGATCTGTCACACTATGATCTATTATCAAAATGTTAGAGAGTTGAAAGAGTAGAAAATTGATTTCCTGCATATTCATGATAATTAAAAAGAGGTGGGAAAAGTAGAGAGTAAATATATTTCAAATAAAATCAAATATAGAATATGTTAAATATGTAATATATTATATATTTGATATTAATAACATTATTTAATATAAAATTATCCCACTCCTATCTTATTTTCATGATGATTCTTAATTTTAGCTATTATATTTTCTGACAATTTGGGTTAATTAGATGTTTACTCAAGTTTTAGTCTATTTTTAAACCTATTTTGTAAAATATCACGACTTTCTCACGTAATGCCAATGCATAACAATGATTATAATGATCACATATATATGGCATTACAACATAAAATTGTCAATACCATTATGGTTGACACTGTAATCTTGTTAATATAGGGATACATGAGTACTTAGATGTCAGCAAGTTGTACATTTTTATCCTCCCTCAAATTTATATTTGTGTACATATAATGAACCGTCTTTCTACACCCTTGACTCCATTGTCCTTCCCATTTAGGTAGTACCAAAATTTCTTCATATTTTATACCATGAAATTCCTAGTCGAACTACTATCACATCATTTTTGGACAACCTTAGATCAATTAAAAACTTATAAAATATTATGACACAAACATCATTATGGCTCGACCTTTTCTTTACAAATAACTTTTCTTTTTTCTTCTAAACATACCTTTTTGCCTATACCCATGGCATGAAAATGAAGTATATATAGTACTAAAGATTCATAAACATAATAATCATATATGAAATAACTACATCTTACTTTTCATGTACTCTCAATGTCAACTTTTGTTAACTTTCATTTAAATTACCAATGAGGGGAATGTTGCTTTTCTATAGGTATTATTTCCCCACATTTGACAACAGTTTCCTTGTTAGACTAAGTCACTCAATTCATTCATGAATTTGTACTAGTTTCTTTATCAACATAATGTGTAATTCCCCTTTAATTTATACCCAATGGATTCTTCCTCTAACTAGGTTTAATTACCTATTAGTAAGTGAACTTCTTAGTTATACACAGTCTTTGTTGATATTTCTTTTAGGTTCTTTTTTTTCTAGATATTCTAGATTCTTTGTTTGGGATGTCAATTAAATCTCTTAATAGATCTCCATGGCTTTTAATGGTCCATCCTCAGCAAGTAATACTGTGTTACTTCTAGCCCAATATATTTTCTAGATATACATAAGGAGAAAATCATGACAGGGATCATTAAGAGCTTACTACTAGTGTTTCTTCCTTTGTGTCTTAGCTCACTATCATGAATGTCCATAAGCACCATTTTGATGTTGCATCTTTCTTTCCTATTATGTCTAATGTTGGTCTTGTTCATCCTCCTTCACCTTAGATTGTGATATTTTTTAATTCATTTTAGTCTCTTTTTAAATTATTTTTTATGTTTAGAGGATTGTATATTAGTTTTCATCAAAATGATGCTTGTGTCATAATATTTTATAAGTTTTTAATTTGGAGAGAATATATATTCAAGGGGCCCTAAAACCTTTTACAAATAGATCTTCAAGAGGACCTAAAACCTCATTTAAACAAACATACACAAGAGAGAGAACATTACAAAATAACACTAGCAACCAACACATAAACAACAAAAAAAATATAAGCATAAAAGCATAAGCTGAAATAAAAATAGGGAAACACCCCATGATTAAACTCATAGGGTATTTAAAGGTTCCCTCAGAAATATGAAACAAGGGTTTTTTCCAGGTTCCCTTTACCTAAACTATGACATTTGACAAGGATCACATAACCTTAATTACCACCACCAAAAGAAAGATGCAATAACCACATATTGGAATGCAAAGAACCCTCCAAACACAAAGGAGGACAAAATAAATGAGGTTTTTGATTGGTTCCCAAAACCAACAAGATAGGTTTTAACATGGCACTCACAACCACAACACTAGGTTTTAGCAAGGCCTCAAAAACCTTAACATCTAGATAGAAAAATAAACTACCATCAGACCTTCTTGGAACTAGAAGAACCTTGTTAGTAACCACAAGCCTTACAAGCTTCATAATACCCATAAACACTTAAGGATCTCCATCACCTATTTAAGTATAATGAATACTGAGGGGGGGTGTGACTTAGTATTCATGGACAAAATAAAACTTTTAACTTCCTTTAAAAACTTCAATAAACTTGAGTAATGTTAAATTAAATAATGCAGATAACAATAAGAACACATCATAAACAAAAGATTGACATAAGTATTGTCTTGACTCGAAACCCTCTTTTGGAATAAAAATACTCGAACTTAGCCTCATTGTCTCTATCTTTTAAATCAATTTGTACATGTTAATGATATTGTCTCACTGATAATTTTAATGCCTCACTAGACTTATGCCTCATTTTTCTTTTGTGTCTCACTGGTGAAATGCCTCACTGACCTTATTACAATCTTCATAATAGGATTTTAAATTTTCCTTTACATTTTACAACATACAAAGATCAGAAAACCTGATTTCCATTTAGCCCCTACAACTATATACCATACATCATTTTGCACAATACATGGTGTGCTTAATCGTGCCTAATGTATAATGATAGGTTCTAAATTCAATCAAAAAAAATTATTGTAGAACTGACTGTGCACAACTATTACCAAGGTATTATTAATACAAAACCCTCAATATTGTCTTTTTTCTATTCATTGAATCACTCTACCTCTATAAATAAATAGACTTCATAATACTAGATAAAAAACTAAGTTCCAACTGACTGAGAGGAACCGAATATAACTGATTAACATGTGTCCTTCAAAAAATAATATGCATCCTTCAACATGAAAATCAACAATATATATCCTTTTGTTTTAGGCTAGTTGTTTGTAGGTGTTGTGTTGGTTTTTGGGTTGGCTATGTTCGGGGTTGATGCTAGCTTTTTTGTTGGGCATCTATATTTATTGTGGTCCAGTCTATTTCGGGGCTTTAATGCTTTATCTTTAGTTATGTTGTAAAGGGTTGTGGGGCCCCATTAAAAACCTATTTTTCTCTAAACCAAAACAACATGTATCCTTCACAATTATAGTTTATTGTCATTTTCATAATAAGGATGATTAATGAAACAATCAGAATTTCATTGTCATGATAATATATAATAAACAAATCACAATACCATTTATTGCTATTAAACCCAAACTCTATGTCAATGTAATCTTAACTAAAATTGCATCTTCATAGCATAATGCACTCTATCAAACTATGATCATCAAGTATACCAAAAACTTGTAGTTCCATATGATGTAACTGTATCACATGGTCTCCAAATTGTTAACCATATAGTGTCATAATATTTTCATATGAGTTCATCTAAGTATGTCCTTGAATCAGATGCATGGAACCAAGACTTATGACCAAACAAATCCCTTAAACAATATGAAATATACACTATGAAACTATGTATCAAAGATATATAATGCAATAAACATACATAATGTTATTATCCAAACATTCATACTATGAAACTTACAAATATATCAGAGTGACTTCACTGTCCATATGATAGTTGAACTAACACAGTTAAACTAAACCCAACAATGATGCAAAGTAACTATGATAAAGATGACAATACAAGACACACGACAAGGGTAAATGAAAGAATGTGTTGAAAACAATGAACACATAATCCTAATGTGGGTTTTGTAGAAGAAACAAAACTACAACATATACATGTCTATCATGCAAAGGAAAATGATATGCAAAGGATGGGTGTTTGAAAAAAAATAGTTAAAAAATTGACCATATATTAAACATACTAAAATTTTCAATCTATTTATTGTATAGCCATAACTGTGAAAAAACCTGACAAGTGTTAGACTAGAAACACACACAAATCCTTTCTGGAATGAATTAATCAAAAATATTAACAAATTAAAAAAAAAAAAGAATACGAATCGCATACACTTGTATTGAAATCCCATGTATATTTGTAACCAAAATCTCAAGTCCGAAAATGTTTCATCTTTCTTCAAACTGTCATCCCAAAGTCGGTTTACAAATGAATGGTGGATCTTGTAGGAAGCCACCAAACATTACTATGATGCTATAGCTCAATAGAGATAGGGTTAACTTAGCAGTTAACCAAAACAATATGTTTCAAATGTGATGCTTGTAGCACCAAAATCCATTATTTAGAAGTGTAAGAAAGTCGCTAGGGACCGACCGAAAGGTCCTAGTAAAAAAAACATTTTCAATACCTTGGTCACAACTTGTGATCAATGTTTTAACACTATATAAACCTTCTTCTCAAACATATAATATACGTTAAACAAGAGCCTTATTGATCTAAACTATAAATACTATAAAGTCTCAAAGTGCGATAGCCATGTTACTAATATAAGAACATATTATAAACCCTATAATCATGTTGATGATGTGAACACAATGTGAACTATGGAATCGATTGCAACCATTACTCAAACTTATCAACACATATGAATGATCCAAATAGTGAGTTAGAAAACTAGGTTCATATATTTTTGACATCAAGGACAACAAGGATGTGTAGATCAACAAACTCCCCCTTTGTCATTGGTGGCAAAAATATTAACATGCTCACCATTTCTCCCCCTTTTTTTTTGTCAACAAGGGAAAACAATAGAACTAAATAAAAGATAGCATGTAAATACAAACCATCCTTCTAAAACCAGAAAAATTATGCTTTGATAACGCAGATTGCAGATTGATAACTACAACAAGAAATGATTTTACTGTTAGACCATGGTATATCCAAAGTGAATTTCCACTAGTAATACTCTAACAATGGAGCTTGAGATCGAGCCTGGCGTGCATTGACGATACTGGCGACCAAATCCGCAAAGGCGCCAATAGTGAACGAATGTGTTCTTTTCTGATAGAGTGAGATAACAGATTGAGCGTTACACACGAGGCAGCTTCACAAGAAGGCCTGGTTAATGTGAAAATTCCAATGTCGTTCCTCCATTATAAATCTATTTATTTCCCCACGTAACACGTTACTGTTGGACATCTGTAGTTGCAGAGATTATGGCGAGAGTACATATGCGTTTCTCAAGTTTCTATTGCTCATTTTTCTTTTTGCCTTTGGTTTCGGTTCAGGTAATATTCAGAGTTATTCTCTCTAAGCCAAGAGTAGTTTGGCTTTCATAAAAGAAGGAATAAGAAAAAATGTGGTCTGTCGTAGGAACTTTTGACAAATATTATGTATTACTTCCTACATTTTCTAAATTTATTTGTTATTATGCACCTCCGCCATTTCCTACTTAGAGATAGGGAAGTCTCGATAAGGGTTTGGAGAATGAATGAACACTGCAACGCTTCCATACTTAAAATTATTTTAGGCGTCCCAGTCCACTAAAATCATTGCAGGACGGATTGCTTTTCACCATATCCCACCTGTCCAAATTACCAGCCGACAAATCGATCTTCTCCCTTCTATTTACACTTTCTTCTTCTTTTTCCCAAAAGATTTGAATTTTTTCCTCCTCTAAAATATAATTTGACCTCTTGGAAGAAAAAAGAGAAGCGCTCCGATGTCAATCCGCTGGCCAAATATGCTTGAATCTGAGGAAAAAAATGCTAGAATGGCTGCTACATTTAGAAGTCAAACCCTGATTTTCTGAATCCTTTGTCCTACACAAAGCCCTTTTAGTCATTAAATCGTTACCTGCCAAACATCTAATGATAATATATGTAGAATTCTTGTCACACGCAAGTGACTGTGGAGAGAAATAACGTGTGGAGGAGCCAAGCTTGTAGTGTGATATGATCGGAGCTGAGTCATCACAAACCTGATCTGAAAACCATGACCGACAAACCGTTATCTTCTACCAACTGGACTGGAATCCGTTTTCAGTGTGACACAAAAAATCGGCGGTCCGTACGGGAGCCAACTCGCAGGGAAGGTTATCCCTAAACCATGATCATAAACCACTTTCCTGAGATCAAACAATTTCAAAAAGCCAGAAGTATGGCGTTTTTACGTGCGAGACTGGTTTTGGAGCGTAAGACAGGTTTTCTCTTTGTACGGACGCGAGCGACCTTGCAGGGAAAGCCTATCGGCTAATCATGGAAACAGGCAAATACTTTCTGGCTGATAAACCCACCTCTAAATTATCGGCCCTCCGATTATCTTCGACAAGCCCGTAAGCTCTGACCTTTCACCACCACCTTATAAATTAGTTCTACGTAAAGTGCCTCCTACAACAGAGCAGAGACCATATTTCCTTTCTTTTAGTTAAGTTGAACAATCTTCATCTGACCTTTCTATAAGTTTTCATGGCGCCAATGGAGAAGAATACCAGAAAACGTCAACGGTTCGAGAGCTAGGAGTATTGCAGGAACCCATCGACATGTGTGGAAAGCGAAGAAAATCCAGGAAAGCGGATCTGCGAGGATTCGAATTGCGGAAATATGGAATTTTTCTCTGACATAATGTCTCACGAGGTGGATTCCGAAGAGGAAAGAATTCATGAAGATTTGGTTTGGGCTATGATGAAAAAGCTAGAAGAAGAAATCGTTTCGAGGTCCTCACATGATGAAGCAAGTGTGAACAAATGTGGACCTATTAAAATATGTGAGAAACTTGAAGAGAATGGAGATGAAGCTGAGTCTGTGAGCAGAGACGATTTAAGAAAGATAGAGTGTGAATATGATACTTTTCATGGTGATCTGGAGGATCTTTTGATGGTAACTGAAATGGACAATCTGGAGTACTTTGAGGACTATGGTTTCTTCGAATGCCTTGAAATGGACAGAGATGCTGAACACCAGCTTTTCCTGCATAGATTATGGGGTGACAATGAAAGCGAGGGGTGTTGACACGAGAAATTTGATCTCCGTCCAGGATTGTAGTTTGTTTCCAAACTAAGTCGATTAGTCGATTTGAATTTAATGCTTGAGACATCACCGCTGTGCATATGCAAGAGAGCTTTAATTCTGAATGAAATGTTTCTTCTGTGAAAGCACAAATTTTAAATGAATTTTGGTGAAAAGCATATAGGAGTTTATAGATATTTATGATTGTCAAGAAGTCCTTAAAATCATTGTGTTGTGTGTTTAGAAAGTGTATTTAATGTAGCCACTCTAAGGTTATTCAAGATAGTGTAAGAATGAAGAAAGTATAATGGTCTCTTATATTTATTGTAATGTAATGTGACTTAATTTAAAATTAAGTGATATAGTACAAAAAGATAATATTGATATATCTGATAATTAATTTTTTTAGAGTTATGGTGATGCAAAATATCAGAAGCGACGTTTTGAAGTTTAAGGTTACAATTTTATCAAGAAAGTAACATTTACGAAGATGCATTTCTGACCCTAATCTAATTTTTCACATAGTTCTAGATTACATAGATTGTATTTGTCATCGTCTTGCAGTTTTAAATTAGCTCCGAAATACCAAGCATCATATATTTTTCATGGTAAATTCTATCTCACCCTCTCAAACATAATAGTGTTCCAACACCCTTCTCATTCTTTGAATTTTTAAAATTGTAATGTTCTCCTAAATGCCTATTTTAGCCCATTACTAATTACCTTTCTAAGAAAATAGTAAATGGTGAACTCTAGGGAAATCATGTTCAATTTAACTCGTTTGATATGTTTGAGCCTTTTTAATGTGTTCAATTGTTGAAACTTATAATGAGTTTTGGAGGATCTTTGTTGAAATTCTCTATTATATTGGGCATTTAAACATCTTAATTATAATTTTTATTTTGCAATAAATCTGATTAAACCTTTTTTGGTCACTTGGCTACCTCCCCTTTTAGTTTGTAGAGTATTAATTCACATGCCTTCATTTAATTTTTGTGCAAAATTTCTTAAATCTACATTTTTCACCTTCTCACTCACTCCATTAATTTGTATACTTTCAAATTTTATGTACAAGTTTGAAAGTCATGCAAAGTCTCCCTTAGATCTAGTTCCTAGGTTTTTGGCGACTTTTATAATATTTGTTTCCTTTTCCTCCCTTCTATTACACTCCCCTCAAAATTATTGAACTATCTAGTCATTTTTCTTTTTTTTTCATTCTTGTCTACAAGTTTTTCTTTTTCACATATTTTTCATTTTCTTTTCGTATGAAGATTTAAAATCCATGGCTAAGTTTACACTTCTTCCACACTTCATTCCATGTCCCGATCCTTTTCACACCAACATTCGCATAAACTATTCCTTACTACTTTTTCCTACAAAAATTCAATCCCCACCTACATTTTTGCACCTCATGTTTTTATTTCACCCTTCTTCATTTTTTACCTTGTTGTACCATCCTTCCTCACAACCTTCTATACATTCTATAAATTACATGTTATCATGCCTTTGACTAGTTAACATCCTATAGAATTTTGAAATCCTTCTAGTAACTATCTTCCATGTTTCTAGAGTCTAATTCCTCATTTCCTATAGCTTTCCCAAGCATTTACTTGTGGAATTTTGGCTTGTCCATGTAAGTTTTAACATGCATAAAAAACCCTTGTCCCCTCCTAGAAGTGTACTTTTAAAAAAAATTTACCATGTCCTAAGATTTTCCTCAAATTTTATTAGGCTTGCTTAGATTAATAAAGTGAGTTTAATTAGTTGGTAGGTTATTGAGGTGTCATCATCCTAAGAAATAGTTAAATTTATTATTTTTAGACTTCTTAATGATCACACACTATTGATTGGACTTACCACATTAACAATGTTGCCAGTCTATATAAACTCAATTCGTAACTTAAATTTTTAATGTCTTATGAAAGCTCAAAATACATTTCTATCATCTTAACATTTTCATATATCTCAAACTTTCTTTTCTATATTTAGAATTTTTTTTAATTATTTGTAGCTTATATGTCTCTTTAAAAGTACTTTATTAGGTATCTCTTTTAGGTTTTTAATATGCTATATTTGTGCTTTAGTTTTTTAGAGTTTTGAGTTCTAGAATTATTGATTAAGAGATTGAAGCTTTAAATGATCTTGTAATTTCTTCTATGGTCTTGACTAACATTTGAAGTGGTCTTAGATAATTAAAAAAATAATGAAGAACTATTGAATTCTTCTATTGTATGTTTATTTTCATGAAATTTAGGTAAACATAATATTTTAGTTATATTTGTAGTATTTTTTTTTACTATTTCAACATGTTTAAGATGTTCAAGGAACCTAGAACTAGTATTCATTTTAGTTGACATAGTCACTATATGAAACACTAGTAAAAAATAATTTGAAGCTTGGATTTGATGAAGAAATTTATTTTAAAGTGTTTTAAATCCAAAAGGACTTCCCCAGTGCATTTGTATATACAAATTAGATGAAGAAAATTATTATAAAGTATTTTAAAGTTTACCTAGTTTGATGCAAATTAGATTTGTAGGTTTTTCTTTCTATGCGGGTTACCCCCACTAGCTCCCCACCCTATCCCCAACTTGAACTCTAGACATGTAGTTCATAGGAAAATAATTTTTAAAATAAAATCATAAAATTCAATAACTTTTATGCATTGAATGTTATGAACTAGAACCAAAACATTTGAGGCTCGTCCTTTAGAAATCCAACAATAATGTGTCCCACATTTTAGAAAAGAAGGATATTCAAATCAATACTTTTTCTCAATTTTTCACTTTCTAACACTATAGAACCTTGTAGTGAATATGAAATATTTGGTAAAATGCCTCAAATAAAGACAATCTCATGAAATGCTATCATTGCAGGATATGTTCAAAATTACGTAAAATTCATTTCACAATTCAAAATATCTCCATGTCAAGAAACAAATAAGGATCTAACACTAGGTAATGGAATAATATTATAGATTTAAAAAGACACAGCTAAAACCATAGAACCAATACTTTCAATTAACAACATAATTAGTACAAAATGAAATAAAATACATAAAAAGGGGATATTATAGTGCACAAATTACCAACATTAATTCATTGCAATCATTTCAAGTGACTTGTCTCAATATTTTGCACAAATTGGGCTATGCTCTTAGCAATGCTGAAGAGGAAAAAATAGGAAACCTATGAAGCCCTACAAAATTACTAAGTTGTTATTTTACAATAAATGAAAAGTAGATTTATAAATATTGGGGTTTCAGAGGTTTTAGATTCTTGAGCTTGAGAAAAGTTTTTTTTCAACCTTCTAAATAAAAAAATTGGTTGTGAGTTAAAATTTGTTTTAAGGCGTAAGGCAGAATGTTTCAATTGTCTAACATTTTTTTTCCAATGTGAGACAAGCCTAGAAATTTTATGGTTTATATTGTCATTTCACTTATGAATTTAATTGTAGATGTGCCCCTAGTGAGTTGTGGATGAGTTGCAAAATGCATATTTTTAAATGCTCATCTTCTACTCTCTTCCTTTTCCCCTCCTAGCGATAAATGTCCACCTAAGTTATCCTAATTATAGTAAAGTAATGTATTATATGAGGTAAGTTATTTACCACCGCATTAATCCTCAGCTCAAGTTTCTCCAACAGAGCCTTATTGTCACTAGTAGCTTTATCAGTAGTGCCCTCTGCACAGGTATCAATTCTCTTAGCCATCAGCAGGGTGAGTTTATCAACTCTCTTCTCCAGCTCAGAGTACCTAAGATTAATGTCTTTAATCTCTTTCTAGATCCAAGTATTGATCAACATATCCAGGTCCAAATGGTCCTTGGCAGCCTTGATAAAGTCATTCCCCTCATTTCTTTTCTTCAGACTCCTCATGTCATTTCTCCTTATCCATATTCTCTACACCTTTCTTATCATCTTTATCCTCAGTCTTCTCTTCTTCATTCCCAGAGTTAGCCGACAATAGAATGACTTCCATTCTCGTAGAATCCTCATACTCCACCAGCACAGAGGAAGTGTAACCTATCCGCCGCTTGATTTTTCCATTCTTCCCACGACGCAAGCCCAAATAGTTATTTGGGAAATATCCTTAGGATGATCAGACTCAAGATGATCTAGTGATGCAATAGCTGGGTTCACTTCACCACCAGAGACGAAAATATCCTCAGCAAGATTAGGGAAATAGATAACATGCTCTTTATTATCCTCCATTTCCTCCTTATTGATGTCCTCATCCATAGAAATGCTCTCAGTAGGCCCCTCAGTATCCATATCGCCAAAATTAACAATATGGGTATCATCACTTTCTATTTTTGAGGAATCGTCCACTTCCTCATCAAGGTCCTTACCCATTTTGCTTTGATTGGATGATTCAATCTTCACCTTGTCATGGTCCTTCCCTTCAACATCATCATCAGTATCGCTCCCTTTTCCCTCTGTGAAGATTTGGGCAGCTTTGACCTTATCAATTTTGAGTTTTTCCTTATGCTTTATCTTGTTAGGAATTTCCTCATCTGTTAGAGCTCTTTTAAATTTTTTATCTTTCTCCATTATAGAAACCGGGATGGTTTCCTATAACATAAGTTTAGCATAGTCATGAATAAGAAGAATTAAACCATCATGCAAGATGGGTTTGTTAGGACTGCTACTATTTTCCATAATGCTCGTGCCCTGATACTTTAAAAGCAAGAATGGAAAATAATTTTTCCTATTATATCTAAAATTATTAACCAGCGTAAAATGAAAATTATAGATTCTGGTATAATGGCCTTCCAAGGTAAAATATTACATGATGGCCATAAGAAGTTTGGCCAAGATCAGTTTAATACTATTACGCAGATATAAATTCCCTTTCTTCTTAACCATGAGGGCTTTCTCCACCGCAATTTTGGGAAACAAGCGGGCCACATTCTGAGCCATGACACGACCCCTATAGTATTTCAACCCAAACACTTTAAGACTAGTTATATTATCTATGAGATTTTCTATGACATAGAAGGTTTTGACACACAAAGTAACCTTACCATTGTCTCAGCTATCTGTGAACTCCTTAGATATGTATTTATCATAGCCATGAAGCCTCGCCATGTAGGAAGTAACTCTTCCTTCTATGAGCTTATTCCACACCTTATCCTCCTTTTTCCATTTATAGACACTAGGTTCTTCTCTCTTAAGCTTTCCACCCATAGTCACAGAATTGCAAATGCACGTTTCTTCAATAGAGGAATATGCACTGAGATGATCCCAATGTTAATTAAATGGCTTAGAAAATGAAATGAGAATAACACCTTCTGATGGCTTTAAAAAATCTAGGAAATTATATTTCCCACATTTAAAATAATTTCTTTTCTGACCCTGAAGTTGGGAAATACCTTCGTATAGCCTTTGATCAGATTACATATCCTTTTCATCATTAATTTTAATAACACTGGGATGATGGTGGATCTGGTCATACTTTAGGAGGCTTAAAACATAATCATTTACTCCTTGTTCTCCCTACCAAAAAATGATTTCCCCCCATCAGATACCCAAGTTGGCCAAGCTATCAGCCACCACATTCGTTTCCCAAAAAGCATGGGTGACGTAGATTTTCTCAAAACTACTTAGAAGGGTTTTTATTTGATCAATTGTATGATTGATCATCCATGAGGATTTATTGGTACCATTTATGAAATTAATAATGTTCATGGAGTCACCTTCTAGCCAGAGTTTTGTACATCTTTGATCCACCGTGATCTTACACACATGGAGAGAAGCCATAGCTTCAGCCACGTGGCAAGTTTGGATTGCAATAGGAAGGTCAACTACAACAATACATCTATCATAAGAGTTTCTGACAATGCCACCACAGCCTGTTGTACCTGGGTTTCCTTTAGCAGCCCTGTCAAATTTGGCTTTATGCCATCCGGATGGGGGAGAAAACCACACAACCCCATCACGCTTACTGGTCATAGTTTTAGTAACCGAAAAAAAATTCTAGTTACTCAAAACATCCTTGTCTTGAATTCCTTCCAGTATTTAGGGACATTTATTGCAGACCACATAGATATTTTCCACTATATTCCTGACAATATTAGAGCCTATGACCAAAGGGTTGGAGAAGTCATATCTAAAAATCCTATTGTTCTATTCCTTCCAAATCATTCAAATGACATGAGGCACAGTAAATCTCCATAATATTTTTTCCAAATCATGGGAGAAAGATAAAAACCACTGGGACGAGAAGTCTTGGATGTAGTTAAGGAGAATCTAGAAGATATTCCATCTTTTCAACACAAACGAACACACTTCCCTGGAAAAAGGACAATGTAGAAGCATATGGGAGGAATTTTATGCCTCTTGCTGGCAGAGATAACATCTATTGGGTAACACAAAACCCCTTTTGACAAGGTATTAAGTAGTATGCACCTTTTCCTGAACAAAAAACCAATAGATGATGTTAATTTTAGGAGTAAGAGACAAAGACCAAACCTTATCCCAAAAGGGAGAAGAATCCTGACTAAAAGAGAGGGCATAGGCCGACGACACTGAGAAATACCCATCCAAAATAGAGCCCCAGACAAGCTAATCTTGACAGTGAAAATTAACAACCCAAGAAGACAAATTGTGATCAATAGCTCCCAAAGTAGGGTAGATACACTTCAGTTTCACCTAGTTATTATCCCTCCAATAGTCTAACACAAATCTACCAAACCTTCTTTTGCAGATTTAAGCTAATTGAGCGAACTCCAAAATCTTGATAATGGGCTTCTCCTTGGGCCGTAGGTCCTCCTAGAAGTAGATCTTTCTTCCATTCCCTAATCTCCAGCAAGCACCTTTTACGACCAGGGGTTTTACCAATGAAATGTTATTCCAGATGAAGCACCCATGCACTCTAATAGATGAAGAAAATAATTCACCCAAATCAGGGATAGAGAAGAGGTATTTTGATTTAAGAATTTTGTTCCATTCCTTCTCTTCACCACAAGTTCTCCAGATTTGTTTAGCCAATAAAGCTTGATTGACCTCTCTAATTCTTCTAATTCCTAAACCCCCATTTATTTGAGGTCTACAAACATTATCCCAGACCAGCAAATGGAGCTGATTCTTTTCCTCTATTCCCGACCATAGAAATCTTTTTTGCAGTTTCTCAATCGTATCATCAAACTTAGAAGGAATGTGGAACATACTAAGGGCATAGACAAGAAGATTCTTGAGGGACGTTTTAAGCAACAAGATCTTCCCAGCTTGGATGAGGAGGGACCCTTCCAACCTGCCAATTTCTTGTTGAATCCAAATATGAGGGCATTTTGTTCTCGCAAGTAACAAAGGGGATTTCTATCAGATATCATAGTTGCAGTTGTGTTGTTAGGTATGTTTGGTAAATGGGAAAATATACTATGGACATGAAAACCATTTGACTAAATAATCAATAAAATCAATAGACTATAATTAATTTTAATATTTTACACAATGTAAGTATCTAATATGTTTTCATTACAAAATAATATAATTATACATTTAATTTATTTTTATTTTTTAAATTTTATATAGTTAAATTTTTTTGTTGTTTACTGTATTTGTAAACAATATTGTATTATTTTCATATTTATTATACAAATTATAACTATAAATTATTAAATATCAATATTATACAAAACTTATTTAAATTAATATAAATAAGTTCATGTTTTGTTTAAAAGCTAGATAATAAATAGTTACAAATATTACATATTTCATATAAAGAGAGATAATAAGACAAAAATTTCCTCATAAATTTCTCTTCGTTTTTATTATTTCCCTATAGAAATATTATGATCTCTCTTCTATTATTAATAAATAATTGAACAACTATTACAAATGTTTTAGTTAAATATTTTTTAGTACAAATTAGGCAACTATAACTAATAATTTCAAGGTTAGAAAGACAAATAGAGAAAATTATATGTGTAGTCAAATGAGCCAATTTTATATTTTAAAAACCAATACAAAGTTAGTAGTAATGAAATCTCATATTAGGGTTTCCAATGGATCACATCAATATCTACGAAATAAATAATAATATAAACTTATACAAAGAGATATAAATATAGGGACATAGATGTAAAAAAAGATATGCATAGA
>MU216854.1:527076-546611 GCA_018584345.1 Thuja plicata | reverse complement strand
AGAGAGAGAGAGAGAGAGAGATGACTAGAAAAAAGATAGAGAGAAGTAGCTAGAGCTAGAGAGAGGTGAGTATAGTTATAGAGAGGTAGGTAGACTTATAGAGAGAGGTGGAGAGAGGTGGATAGAGTTAATTACAAAGAGTAATGCTACCTTTTGTTGTCTACATACCTCTCTCATCTTTATATATGTTTCCGTAATGTATCTACAATATTTCTTTGATGTACCCATTGCACACCAAGGTGTGATTGCTAATATAAGTTTCAATTGAATCCTTTACAATTAGGAGCCCCTCTCCCCTATGTATATCCCTTTAGCAGAAGTTAGTGGCAGTATTGCTTATAAAACAGGAAATGCCTACTTATAGTAATGGTGGTGTTGGAATTGCGGAATGTACAAAGCAACAAAAGCATATTCCGAATGGGAATATCATATAGTATTACAATTAAATTGAAAAAGCAATTGAATATTTGACATTCTGAACTGTTCAATCTTAGTTACAAGCCTTAGCCTGTTTGGGTGCTGGAATACCAAATGCTAGATATAGTCAATTCTGGAAGATGCTGCAATTTTGGAAGATACTTATCCTGAAAATGATTTCCGAAATATGGGTTGGACCTGTTTGGTTCACTCGGAAGATGACTACGAAGATGCATAAGGATTTTTCATTGTTTATTTCTTAATTTCCTTGAATATATATACACACAAGTGTATATATACACACCTATATATATATGTGTGTATATACACACACATGTGTGTATATTATATTGCTATATACACAGATGTGTGTATATTATATTACTATATACACACACATGTGTATACACGTGTGTATATACACACACGTGTGTGTGTGTGTATAGCAATATAATATAACAATGTATTTCGGAATGAGGGTTTTTAGAAGTCACAGATCTGACGAGATGTTAAATTCGGTTTTATAAAAGTTGGAATTGGAATTCAAATTCCAATTCCACTTATTTGGGTGGAAATGCATATGCCTATTTTGAAGCAAAATTAGAATTTTGAAATTCTAAGTACAGTTTTTTTTAGATAGATACAAACAAGGAAGAAACAAAACTCAGAATTAAATAATGCCCAAGGCATATTCCAGCTACCAAACGGGCCCAAACGTGCCATAACTCTACGCGTACTTGACAAGGGAATCGACAGGAACAAATCAGATCTTTCACGTCCTTACAAATAACACGACAGCTCACACGCATTGATCCATGTAACGTGTTAAACACTCTACTCCAGACCTGCGTTTCGTTTGCGCCGGCACGTATAGGAATTGACCCTGCTTCACGCGGGATGTCTATCTATAATAACGGTCACAATTTAATAATATCATGGAAACACGCAAATCCTTTCTGGCTGATTAAGATTCCCAACGTCTAACCCACCTCTAAATTGTCGACCCCTTCCATTATCTTCGAGAAGCCCGTAAGCTCTGACCTTTTACCCTAAAAATCGAATACACACCAGTTTATAAATTAGTTATACGTAAAGTGCCCCCTACAACAAAGCAGAGACCATGTTTCGTTTCTTTTAATTGAGTTGAACAATCTTGATCTGAGCTTTCTATAAGTTTTCATGGCGCTAGTCGAGGAGAATACCAGAAAACGCAGCGGTTCGAGACCCAGCAGTATTGCAGGAACCCATCAACCTGTGTGGAAAGCGAAGAAAATCCAGGAAAGCGGATCTGCAAGCATTCGAATTGCGGAAACGTGGAAATGTTCTTTGAAATAATGTCTCACGAGGTGGATTGCCCACAGGAAAGCATTCATGAAGAGCTAGTTTGGGATATGATTAAAAAGCTAGAAGAAGAAATCGTTTCGAGGTCCTCACATGATGAACCAAGTGTGAATAACTGTGGATCTAGTCAAATATGCGAGAAGCTTGATGAGAATGGAGATGAAGCTGAGTCTGTGAGCAGAGACGATTCGAGAAAGAAAGAGTGTGGACATGATACTTTTCATGGTGATCTGGAGGATCTTTTGTGGGCAAGTGAAATAGACAATCTTGAGTATTATGAGGACTATGGTTTCTTCGAATGTCTTGAAATGGACAGAGATGCTGAACACCAGCTTTTGCTGCAGAGATTGTGGGGTGACAATGATAGCGAGGGGTGTGACACGAGAGATTTGTTTGATCTCTGTCAAGGATTGTAGTTTGTTTTCAAATGCACTCGTAAATATGCAAGCGAGCTTTAATTCCGAAGGAAATGTTTCTTGAGTGAAAATAAATATTTTTAATGAATATTACTGTATTATAATTGCAGAGGTGAAAAATATATAGGAGAAAGAGAAAATCTGGATCCATGTGTATGTTTGTCAAGAATCTTTGGAATCATTGCGTTGTGTGTTTAGAAGGTGTATTTAAATGAGCCAATCTAAGTTTTTTCAAGATAGTGTAAGAATGAAGAAAGTATATATATATATATATATATATATATATATCAAAAGTTAGGATCAATTTTGTGGGTTGTGACCTAAAATATCATAGGCTATATTTTCAAATTTGAAGTTATAATTTTATGTTTAAAGTAACCTTTATAAGGATGTATTTTTTACTCTAATCTATTTTTTCACATAGTTCTAAATTATGTAGATCACGTGTCTCATTGTCGTTTAGTTCAAAATTAGCTCTCAAATACTAAGTATCATGTCCCTTTCATGGTAAATTCTATCTCACTCTCTCTAACAACATGTTGTTCCAATAACCTTCCCATTCTTTGGATTTTTTTATTTGTAATGTTCTCCTAAATAACTATTTTAGCCCACATTCTGGAGTATTTTGAGGACTATGGTTTCTTCGAATGCATTGAAATGGAGAGAGATGTTGAACACCATCTTTTGCGGTAGAGATTGTGGGGTGATAATTATAGCGAGCAGTGTGATACAAGAGATTTGATCTATTGCCGAGATTGTAGTTTGTTTTCAAGCTAAGTAGCTTACTCTATTTGGAATTAATGCAGAAGATTTTATCGCTGTAAATATTGAAAAGAGTTTAGTTTCTGAAGGAAATGTCTATTAAGTGAATTTGTTTTTGTTTTTTAAATGAATATGACTGTATTTATAATTGGAGAGAAGAAAAACAAATAGAAGTTGTCGATACATGTTTACGTTTGTCAAGAATCTTTCAAATCATTGTGTTTTGTGTTTAGAAGGTCTATTTAAACTGGTCACTTTGAGGCTATTCAAGATAGTGTAAGAATGAAGAAATTATATATTATTATTATATATTGCAATTTAATGTGATGTAGTTCTCAAAAGGTAGGATCAAAATGTTCAGCAACTAAATTTTTCAAGGGTTGGAGTGCCCTAAAATATCATAGGCTATATTTTCAAATGTGAAATTGTAATTTTATTTTTAAATTGACATTTATAACAATGCATTTATGACCCTAATTTATTTTTTCACATTGTTCTAGATTATCTAGATCACATGTCTCATTGTCTTTTAGTTTTAAATTAGCTCCCAAATACCAAGTATCATGTCCCTTTCATGGTAAAATCTATCCCACTCTTTCAAACATCATGTTCTTCAAACACCATTCCCATTCTTCAGATTTTTTTAAAAAAATTTGTAGTTTTCTCCTAAATAATAATTTTAGCCCATAACCAATTACCTTTGTAAGAGAATTGTAAGTCAAGGACCTTGGAAAAATCATTCTCAATTTTATCTCTTTGACTTTCTTGAGCTTTTGTAATGTGTTAAATTGTTAAAACTTTTGTATTTTAGGGGATCTTTATTTAAATTATTTATTGTAGGAGACCTTTAAACTTCTCAATGATAATTAATCTTTTGTCAAAAATCCACGTGAACCGTTGCTTCCCATTTTACTACCTTCCCTCTTAGTTTGTAGAGCATAAGACCTCATGTTCTCATTTTATTTTGTGCGAAATGTTGTTAAACCTAACCTTCTCTCCTTCTCACTCCATTGAATAATTTTTATACTTTCAAAGTTTATGTACAAGTTTGAAACTCATGAAAAGTTTCCCTTGGATCTAGTTCCTACATTCTTCACCACTTTTCTAGTCTTTGTTTCCTCTTCCCCTGTTCTATTTTTCTCCACAAAATCATGAACTTTCTAGTCATGTTTGTAAATTTTTCATTCTTGTTTCAAGTTTTTTTTTCTCTTATTGTTCATTTTTAATTTCTATAGAGATTTAGATTCTATAGGCAAGTTTACACTTCTTCGATACTTGATTATATTTCCCAATCCTTTTCATACCAACATTGCCATACACTCTTCATTACTATTTGTTACTATGGAAATTCAAACCCCACTAACACCTTTCCACTTCATGTTTTAATTTCCCCCTTCTACATTTTTGCCTTCTCCTAGCATCCTTTGCTACAAACTTCTATACATTTCATAAAGTATATGTTATCATGCCCTCAACTAATTAGCCTCCTATGGACTTTTATATCCTTCTAGAAAGCACCTTCCATGTTTCCACAATGGCTTCTGCAATGTGGTTGGTCTAGATGCTCAAGTGGAGTGTCGTCGTTACAAGAAAACAACCATTCTCATATCTAATAACTCCCCCACACCCAACCAACCCTTGATTTCCCTTGGTTTCCCCATAAAAATTAATTTTTACCCTTCTAGATGGAGGAGGGGTCCAATATATGTCACTCCTATTCTTTTTTATACTTCTGACCAAAAGGATATCCCTTTGAATATGCCAATTGTCAGTGACCCTAATATCATAATCCTTGAAAATAGTTTTTATAGCTTGCTCAACTTCATTTTCTGGCATATTCAAATTCTCCTTAATATCTTTATAAATTTTACTCAAAACAACATATGGATTCAAGTATTTTTCTTTAAATATCTAGTTTTTTCATTCTTTCCATATCCCCCACATGACATGAGGGAGGATATAAGAAAAAATAGTTATAAGATGGTGATTGCTAGAAGGGGTGTTACATTAAATAAATAAATGATCCATAGTCCTATGATTCACCCAAGATAAATCCCAAAGCTCAAGAACTTTTCTCCAGATTTCCCAAGTAAAAGTGCAGTGAAGAAAAAGATGAAAAATATTCTCAGCATCAACAAGACAAAAATAACATCTATTGGGAAAATTAGTTCCCTCTTTACACAAATAATCTGTGGCGAGGACCTTATTTTGCAAGTTAATCCATAGAAAAACATTCCCTTTAGGCACTATATTTTTACACCAAGCTTTGGCCCATAAAGGACTCTAGTTTGGGTGGTTGATCGGTAAGGAGGCAATAGAAGAAATAATAAAATTCCTTAAAGATTATTGTCTCCAAAGAATCACATCCTCTTCATTTCCACCAGTAAGGGAGTGAGAGGTCAAACTCACTTGTAAAGGGATAAGGCTAGGACTAATAGTAGATAAATTAGCCCACTTCCCCTTCTGAAAATAGTCAGCAACCACCATTTCATACCTTGTAATGCATTCAATTTTTAACTAACCATACTCATAGTGATCACCTAAAGGCCCCTCCTTTAGCCAACAATCATCCCAAAAATTGATCTTTATGCCATTACAACCTTCCAGCCAACCCCCAGATGAACAACCAATTTAGCTTTGGAGAATTAATTCCAAAGAGTGGGCCCATTAGGAAGATTATTAGAGTTATGAAAACTTTTCAGATTAGGAAGAGTTTTGAGGTAAAAAAATTTTATGATATCATTTCATTCACCCTTCTCTTAATAAATTATCCAAGCCTACTTTGGTAGGAGGACCTTATTGAAGACCTTAATGCTTATTAAACCAAGCTAGCCTTCTTTTTTTTTCTTAGAGACTAGATCCAAGATCACAAGAGGAATAAATTTCCTTTCCTCAACTTCCAAACATAAAAAAAATGTTTCTGAATTTTTGCAATAGCCTCCACATACTTCAAAGGAATTTTAAAAATACCAAGAGCATAAACTGAGAGGTTCTGAAGAGAGGATTTGAGAAGGATCTTACCAGCCTGACTCAACAAAGTCCCTTTCCAATGAGAAAGATTTTTTTGGAAGTGGTCAATATTTTAAAGACAAAAAGACTTACAAGGTCTATTCCCCAAGGGCAGCCCCAATTACGTTTAGGGAAGGGTGCCAATGGACAAACCAAAAACCCCAGCTATCTTTCTTTATCTGGGCTCTAGAGTATTAATTATGTATAAGGAGATTTTGGCTCTATTAATTTTTTGACATGAAGCGTTCTCATAAATATTAAGAATTTTCTTTATCGATCTAGCCTCTCCAATGGTAGAGTTTTCCATAAGCATGGTGTCATTAATAACTTGCTGGTGAGATTAAATCTTATTAGCTGATGAAGGCCTTAATCCTTTGAGATTACCATTAGCACCATTTTTTTGCAATAATCTTCCTGGCTTTCAGATATAATAGTGAAGAGAACAGGGGAGATAGGATCACCTTTCTTGAGCCCTATGGAAGTCTCAAAAAAAGGGGAAGGGGAGCCATTGATGATAACCACCACCAAGGAAGTTGAAACGAGCTCTCAAATTAATTGAAGAATACTATCAAAGAAACCAAAAGCCCTAAGAATTTTTTTAAGAAAGGACCAATCAACTTGATCATAGGATTTGGAAATGTCAAGGTTGAAGAGGAATCCTATGTTCTTAAAGGCTTCAATAGAATGAATATTCTCATGCACCATAATAAGAGTCTAAAATCTGTATGTGAGGAAAAAACCCATTTTTTTGTGGGGATATCAACAAAGGAAGAATATTCAAAACTCGAGAAGTGAGAACCTTTGAAATGATTTTTTAGATAGAATTGTAGAGACTGATAGGTTTGAAAGTATCAAAGGTGTTAGCTCCAACCTTCTTAATAACAAGCACTATAAAAGTTGAAGTGAGCTCCTTAAAAAGAACTTTCGCACTAAAGAATTCTTTAGCAACATTACAAACATCATCACCCACTACATCCAGGAAGTTTTACAATAAAAAAGGGGAAAACCATCGGGCCCAAGAGCTTTACAACCATTAAAAGAAAAGACAACTTTCTTCACTTCCTCTCTTAAAGGTATAACACTCAGAATTTTATTATGTTCTTCCTATAACACATGGGTAAAAGCTTCAGCTAAGTTGTCTTGATCATTGGCATCGACGTCGTTGTCACAAGTAAGAAAGTGAACAATGAAGGTAGCAACTTCAGATTTTATGGCCTATTCCTTATCAATTTTCCTATATCTTTCATAATGTAGTTAATCTTGTTAGTAGCTCTGTTCTTGAGAGTAGTTAAGTGAAAAAAAACCTCATATTTTTATCTCCTGAGGATAACCACAGAGAACAAGATCTTTAACTTAGAATTCCTCTTCCCTAGAGATGATCTTGTGGTATTTAATTAAAATCTCATTTTCTTTGTCAAGGTCATCCCCGACATAACCTTCATCCTGAAAATTATCCTAACTCTCCTTGAGCTCAGACTGAATAATAGCTTTAGCCATGAAGATGTCCCCAAAAACTTCCTTATTCCTTTTGTCTGACTCTAGTTTTCACCTCCCTTAATTTGTTAGCAACTCAAACATGGTCATACCTTCCACCTGGATATTCCACCAATGATGCACATACTCACCTAAAGATGGATGGGAATGCCACATCGTTTCAAATATGAAAGACAAAAATTTTCTTCTATTAATAGGATTGACCACAAAGCTAATGGGGAAATGATTCGACCCCACTCTCGTCAGTGCATTAAGAGTACAATAATAGCACAAAAAGCGTTTGAAAGAAATAAGAGCACAGTCTAGCCTGACTTGATAAAGCTCAACACCACTCCTCCTATTAGACCAAGTATAGGCCTGCCCTCTCAAATTCAGATCATGTAAAGTATTATCATTGAGGAGGTTGATATGGTCAAGTTTGTTGTCCATATTGATTTGGGACCCTCCAAATTTTCATTCTCCTACAACAAAGTATTAAAATCTCCTAAGATGTAGCAAGGCTCATTTGGGAATCTATCCCTTACGAAACTTAATTTGGACTGAAATTTGATCTAATGTTTGTTATACATTGTTTTACTTAAATATACTTATCCTTTAATAAAAAAATATAATATATATTTTATTTTTGAAACTTATGCAAATCATATACCTAAGAAAAAGCAATATAAATTTTAAAATAACTTTTTAGAAGGACACCATATTCAAGGAAGACCAATAATTGTATAGGTGAAATATATGGATCCATCTTGACAAATACTTAATTATTTATTTATATTTACTTATAGTATAAAATATAAGTATGTAACAAAAACACAATATTATAAGTACAAGTTTCTCAACAATAATTGAATCCTATACAATTAGGAGCTCCTCTCCCTAATGTATATCCCTTTGGCATAAGTTAATGGTAGTATTGCTAATTAAAAAAACATATGCCTGCTTATATTAATGGTGGTGGTTGAATTGATGAATCTACAAAGCAAAAGAAACGTATTCCTAATGGGAATAGCAAATACTATTACAATGCAATTGAAAAAGTAATGGGAATAGCATATACTATTACAATGAAATTGAAAAAGCAATTGAATATTTGACATTCTACACTCTTCAATCTTAGTCACAACCCTTATGGAAACGTGCCATAACTCTACGCGTACTTGACAAGGGAATGAAATAGTCACCCTACCTTGGGAAAAATCAGATCTTTGTCGTCCCCAAAAACAACACGACAGTTCACACGCATTGATCCATGTAACGTGTTAAACACTATACTCCAAACCTCCGTTTCGTTTGCGCCGGCGCGTATGGGAATCCGCCCCTTCCATTATCTTCGACAAGCCCGTAAGCTCAGACCTTTTACCCTAAAACTCGAATCCACACCACCTTATAAATTAGTTCTACGTAAAGTGCCTCCCACAACAAAGCAGAAACCATATTTCGTTTCTTTAAGTTGAGTTGAACAATCTTGATCTGACCTCTATAAATTTTCATGGCGCTAGTGGAGGAGAATACCAGAAAACGTCAGCGGTTCGAGACCCAGGAGTATTGCAGGAACCCATCGACCTGTGTGGAAAGCGAAGAAAATCCAGGAAAGCGGATCTTCTAGGATTCGAATTGCGGAAACGTGGAATTTTTCTCTGACATAATGTCTCACGAGGTGGATTGCCAAGAGGAAAGCCTTCATGAAGATTTGGTTTGGGATATGATGAAAAAGATAGAAGAAGAAATCGTTCAGAGGTCCACATATGATGAAGCAAATGTGAACAAATGTGGATCTAATCAAATATGTGAGAAGCTTGAAGTGAAAGGAGATGAAGCCGAGTCTGTGAGCAGAGACGATTCGAGAAAGATTGAGTGTGAATATGATACTTTTCATGGTGATCTGGAGGATCTTATGTGGGCAAGTGAAATGGACAATCTGGAGTATTTTGAGGACTATGGTTTCTTCGAATGCCTTGAAATGGACAGAGATGCTGAACACCAGCTTTTGCTCCAGAGATTATGGGGTGACAATGAAAGCGAGGGGTGTGACACGAGAAATTTGATCTCCGTGCAGGATTGTAGTTTGTTTTCAAATTAAGTCGATTAGTGGATTTGAATTTAATGCGTCAGACTTTACCGCTATACATATGCAAGAGAGCTTTAATTCTGAAGGAAATGTTATGTTTCTTATGTGAAAACACACATTTTAAATGAATATTGGTGAAAAGTATATAGGAGTTGATACATATTTATGATTGTCAAGAAGTCCTTAAAATCATTGTGTTGTGTGTTTATAAGGTGTATTTAATGTAGTCACTCTAAGGTTATTCAAGATAGTGTATTTAATGTAGCGACTCTAAGGTTATTCAAGATAGTGTAAGAATGAAGAAAGTATAATGGCATATTATATTTTATTGTAATGTAATGTGATATAATTTAAAATTATGTGATATAGTACAAAAGATAAGATTGATATATCTGATAATTAATTTTTTTTAGGGTTATGGTTACACAAAATATCATAACTGACATTTTCAAGTTTAAGGTTACAATTTTATCTGAAAAGTAACATTTACGAAGATGCATTTATGACCTTAATCTATTTTTTCACATAGTTCTAGATTACATAGATTGTATTTGTCATAGTGTTTTAGTTTTAAATTAGCTCTCAAATACCAAGCATCATTTCTTTTTCATGGTAAATTCTATCTCACCCTCTCCAACATAATAGTGTTCCAACACCCTTCTCATTCTTTGAATTTTTTAAATCGTAATGTTCTCCTAAATGCCTATTATAGCCCATCAATAATTACCTTTCTAAGAAAATAGTAAATGGTGAACTCTAGGGAAATCATGTTCAATTTTGGCCCTTTGATATGTTTGAACCTTTTTAATGTGTTAAATTGTTGAAACTTTTGAGTTTTGGAGGATCTTTGTTTAAATTCTCTATTGCAAGAAATCTAATTTAACCTTTTTCTTCTCACTTTGCTACTTTTCCTCTTAGTTTGTAGAGTATTAAATCACATGAGTTCATTTAATTTTTGTGCAAAATTTCTTAAATCTACACTTCACCTTCTCACTCACTCCATTATTTTTTATACTTTCAAATTTTATGTACAAGTTTGAAACTCATGCAAAGTCTCCCTTAGATCTAGTTCCTAGGTTTTTGGCCACTTTTATAATATTTGTTTTATTTTCCTCCCTTCTATTATACTCCACACAAATTTATGAACTATATAGTCATTTTTGTAATTTTTTCATTCTCCTCTACAAGTTTTCCTTTTTCACATATTATTTATTTTCTTTTCATATGCAGATTTAAAATCCATGGGTAAGTTTACACTTCTTCCACATTTCATTCCATTTTCCAATACTATTTATACCAACACTCCCATAAACTTGTCCTTACAAATTTTTCCTATGGAAAGTCATTCCCCACCTACATTTTTGCACCTCATGTTTTCATTTCACCATTCTTCATTTTTCACCTTCTCCTAGCACCCTTCCTTACAAAATTTTGTACTTTCCATAAATTACATGTTATCATGCCTTTGAATAGTTAACCTCCTATAGAATTTCAAATCCTTCCAAGTAACTATCTTCCATGTTTTTGATAGAAAAAAGAAGCAAGAGGGTGTTGGCCCGTGGAACAAAGGACTAGAAGCACATTAACAACACATTAATGGAACTAGTCAGAACATGTATAGAAGTTTAACAACATAGACACCATATTAACTCTGCCTCTATCAAAAACATAAGTCATAGTACTGAACCACCGAATTAAACCAGAAAACTTAAGACGAACTGTAGCATAAAAACTATCAGTTTTAAGCCACATAGGGCTACACAAAAATAAACAAAAACTACCAATGTTTTGAATAGCAAAATAGGGGAACCGAGGGCCTAGCCCATCCAAAATTAAGCAGCACATGGACACCAGAAATTAGTTCTTTCCACCAAGCTGTTTGGACAGCAGGGTCCTAGCCCACTCCTCCTACAGAAACAAGAACAAGTTTTTGTTGTCCTCGTCCGCTTCCAGCCTGCCATCCGCTAGCTTTTCCTGCACATTACAGAGGGTCATAACCGAAGCATGCATAACCTTCAGGGGAAATTTTTTGGTCCTTGTACAATGGTTCATCAGGTCCTGCATGTTCTTCTTAATCTCCCCAATGTCCTTGTCGAAGTGCAAGAACCTTCTTTTAAGGGTGCCAGTAAATTTATCTTTGTCCTCCATGGCCATGGTATGTGGCTTGTCCTTAGGTTCCTAAGTAGGGCTTGGGGTTGGGGTAGGGTTGTTGGGGGTTTCCATGGCTTGCTGGGGGTTAGGCAAAGGAGTGTTACCAGTCCTAGAGGGACTCATATAACCATCTGAGGAACCATTCCTGGACTCAGTGGAGTGGGAGTCATTTGTAGATAGGGAGATCTCTTTGGAGGCTGTTTCCATCATCCTAATTTTACATTTCTCCTTGGCAATTCTATTTGACCTCCGACGACTCGAGCCACTCAAGTCCACCTCCAGATTGACCTGGCTTTCCATAATTTTTCTTTTTTTGGGCCTATAATCCGTCTCAGGTGTACTATCAACCTCTTTCCCCTCAATGTACTCCACAGACTCAGAGACATATGAATCCTCTTGACCCTCCTTCCTACTGAGAGGGTTTTTAACACTTTTTTTGTGGGTTGTAGCTTTTTTATCAGCCATCACAGGCTCCTAGGTGATATGGATGGACTGGGAGGAGGAATGGGTGGTATTTTAAGTTTTGGCTATGGGCTCCTCCTGGTGCAGTATCTGGATAATCAGAGGGGGTTTGGGTGTAGGGTAGATAGCTTTATGAAACTTGTATAGGCAGAGGAGGAGGCCCTGATGAAGGATAGCTATATCAGGGTTGGCTTGAATATCAAGGACATTGCTCTCTATGGAGTGTAGGAGATAGAAAGGAATGGAAATTAAATCTTTGTTCCTAATATGATTCAGGAACGGAAAGTGGTAGTTGTAAAACACAGTGAACTTACCTTCCAGCGTGAAGTACTTCATCACGATGAGATAAATTTTTGGCCAGAATTCTGGCAGCTCCTCCCTGTTGAAACCCCCATGTTTTCTCACCGGAAGCTCGTTGTCCTTGAAAAATTGTTTGAGGCTAGTAGGGTCAGTAGTCTGACTTGTCTTTTTGTATTTCCTCCCCACCATAGGGAGCCCTGTTACCTTGGCTATGACCTCTTCATTCAGCTTGAAGTGAATGCCCCCAACAGAGACACTACTATTGTTCTAGGATTTGATGAATTGTTTGGAGATTCGCGCGTCATGTCCACCTTTCATTCTTTCCATGAAACCCCAAATGTGAATTTCTTTGTAGTAATGGGTCACCAATGCATCAGAAATGAAAGTCTCGTCGATGTTATTAGGCTCAATGCGGAGAATGTTGCCTCCCATTTTGAGGGTATACTCTTCCTGTGCCAGAATACGTTTGAGATCTAAGAGCCGAGCATTTTTGCAGGCCATAAAAAACCACTTGTATTCATAAACCCTTTCCGAGGAAAGCTTATACATAAAATGCTGGTCTTGAAAATTTTGGAAACTAGGCTCCGTACCGCCAAATATAACAGATCTCTAGGTGCCATTAAAAGCAATAATAGCATTAATATCAAGGATAGCCAAAAAAACCCTTTGATTTGGACAACTCTTACTCCACACATTCAAAAAGTAATGATAATTCTTTATGGGAATTTGAGTTTTCCTTTTCATAATCGTGAAATTCTCCCGAACACGCCAACACGTGATTGAGTAAGAATCCGTAATGAATATGACAGCCTGGCACATCTAAACTATAGTATTCATTTCTGCCATGATGAGTTTTTGAGTCACCGGAGGTAAGTCACTAATCACCCTCCAACTATTGAGTTTGATTTGTTTTAGGCCAATTGCAGCCATTGAGTCGGCGACCGGATTCCCCTCTCTATACGTGTGACCTATAGTCGTGCACTTGAAGCTATTGACAAGCTTTCAGATTTCCATAATGATAGGTCTAGCACGCCATCATGCACTAGCATCACTATTGATGGCCTCAACAACCACTTTGGAATCCCCCTCGATTTCTAGTTGTCTGAGGTTCATTTGTTTCACAGATTTAATCCCTTAGAGAAGGGTCATTCCTTCCGCCTAGGAGAAAGTGCAGCTATTTATAGGACAAGCATAAGCCAGCATACAAGTACCATTATGATCTCTTATCACACCTCCCCCTCCATGACCAAGGTTATTAACCACCCCATCAAAATTTAATTTAGTCCATCCTCTGGGAGGGGCGGTCCATCTAGTAGTATTTCTAGCTATCCTTTTCGCATCATCAAACCTGGTGAACCCATCCAGGAGGTTCCAGTTGTCAGCAATTCTAACTTCCCAGGTAGCAGAAGGATAGGCAGGGAGGTTCCAATTAGCCATTCTGGTATTGTCACACAGGAGTTTAGTTGCAATATGGAGACAGGTCTCAAGCTGGTTACTATTCTCTCTAAAAATCCTGTTGTTCCTTTCCTTCCAAATGGTCCAGCATATGTGAGGGGGAAGCATATGCCAGAGGAGTTGAAGTAGCGGGTGATTGGAAGGGGATCTCCAATTATTAAATTGATGTACTTCTCTGTCCAGGTCCCACAAGGTACCCAATTTTCTGATGATCCCTTGCCAAATGCTGGTGGCATATTCACAGTGGATGAAGAGGTGGTTTATCGTTTCTTTCTCCTTCTTACTTAGGACACATCTATTTTCCATGGAGAAGCCTCTTTTTATGAGATTATCTTGGGTCAAGACCTTACCGTGCATTAGAGTCCACCAAAAGAAATTTATTTTTGGCGTGAGCTAGGGGATCCACACCATCTTCCAGTCTTTTGGGTTACTCTCATCCTTCAGAAGTAGATTGTAGGAAGATTTAACAGAGAAAGTACCTGCCTCGGTGGGGGCCTAGATAATAGAGTCATCATTCCCCAAAATTCTGATATTAGTCAGGTTATCCATGAGATCCTTGGCCAGGTGTTGTAGGTCCGGTCTATCCCTTGTCCAATTAGGAATATCCAACCAGTCTCCACCATTGATGTAGCTGGAGGCTCTATTACCCAGGCCCGGTCTGAGATAGTCCATAAGGGGTTTGAATTTGTGGCCTAGGTTAGGTTGATTCAAGATCTAGTGGTCATTGCAAAATCTAATGGATCTCCCATTTCTAATTTTCTAGAAAGCACCTTTACACAGAAGGGTCTTACATTTACATATGTTCATCCAGAGTTTGGATCCACTGGGGAGGTCACTGTTGTGGAATATCCTCCCATAGGGATGTCCTTGGAGGTACTTAGCTTCCATTAATATGCACCAATCTGCTTTTCCTTCTATGAGCTTCCATGCCACCTTCGTAGTAAGGGCCTTATTCGTCAGACCAATTTTTCTTAGGCCCAGGCCCCCCATTTTTTTGGGAGGCATACAGTGTCCCAATTGACAATCAACATCCTCCTCTTTTCTTTAGACCCCACCCATAGAAAGGTTCTCTAAATCTTTTCTAGTTTATCGGCCATGTTGCTTCTGATTTTAAAGAGGGAAAGGAAGTAAACAGGGATCACTTGGAGAGTGGAGGCCACCAGCTGAAGTTTTCCAGCATTGCATAAAACCTTTCCCTTCCAACCAACCAGTTTCCTCTGGGTTCTTTCAAGGATGGAATTCCAAAAATCTTGGGACACCTCTTTGACTGTGAGGGGGAGGCCAAGGCAGGCAAAAGGGAGCGAAGCTTCTAGACAACCCAAAATTTGAAGCACCTTATTTTGTAACTCCCCCGGGGTATTGAAGAAGAACAACTGGCTCTTTTGATAGTTAATACACTATCCAGAAGCCCAAACATAGCTTTCCATAATTTGTTTCCACTGTCTAGCCTCAGTCACTGAGGAATACCCAAAGAGGAAAGTGTCATCCACAAACTGTTCCAACACCACCTGAGGGAGGGTAGAAGCCAGTTTGATGCCTTTGATTCTTCCCATAGCGGACAACATACATAGGTTCCTACTAAGCACATCAACCACCATAATAAGGAGTTAGGGGGAGAGAGGGTCTCCCTGTCTAAGACCCTTCTTCGAAATAAAATAGCCACCAAGGGAGCCATTGACAAGAACAGAGAAGCTAACAGTTTGAGTACATTTTTGTATAATCTGGATTACCTTCTCATTAAAGCCCATTTTAGCAAGGATTTTAAGCAGAAAAGACCAGTTAACTTTGTCATAAGCTTTAGAGATATCCCATTTAAAGGCCATGCCTGGGACTTTGCTTCTGTCCATAGAATGGATGATTTCATGGGTGGCAATGGCCGCATCCAGGATTTGTCTACCTGAGACAAAACCTTTCCGAGTATTGCAGATAATTTTATCAAGAAGAGGCTTGATTCTGCCAATCAAGATTTTGGTAAGGATCTTGTAGAAGGTATTGCATATGCTAATGGGTCTGAAATCTTGCATAGTAGTAGGATTGTCATGCTTAGGGACTAGCACAATGTAGGTTTGGTTATGTTTTTTGAGAAGGCGTCCAGTCCTGAAGAAGTCTCTGGCAGCCCTGGTAACATCAGTCCCCACAATTTCCCAATATTCCTGAGAAAATGTTAGAGGGAAGCTACTAGTTTGGGGGCTTTGTAGGCTCCCATAGCAAAGACCGCCTTCTTGACCTCATTGTCAGAGACCCACTTCATAAGCATGTCATTGTCACTAAGAGTAATAGCACTTTGGATATGGTCCAGGAGCTAGTTTTGGATGTTGTTTGGCCACGTAGGGCCTTTTTTAGAGTACATCCCCTTAAAGTAGTTAACCATAGCCTGGTTGATTTTATCCTTTTCCTTGACTTCATTCCCTCCTTCATCGATTAGAGAAGAGATGGTATTTCTTCTTTTATGGATGCTGGCAGACCTATGGAAGAAAGCTGTGTTTATGTCCCCTTCAACAAGCCACTGGATTCTGGATCTTTGCTTTTAGTAGATTTCTTCTTTTTTTAGGGTTTCCTACCTCTTGTTTCTAGTCAATTCCTCCACCTAGATCTGGGGTGGGTAGATTTTAGATGCCAATTGGGCCTGAAGAGAGTCTAAGGTTTCAGAGAGATCCAATTTCTCTTTTCGAAAGTCTCCAAAGTTGTGTTTGCTCCACCCTTTAACCTCCATTATGATGATTTCAAGCTTTTGGGCTATTCTGAACATAGCAATACCATTGATATTAGTCTTCCACCTAAATTTCACTTGATCTCTGAAAGATGGGTGAGATCACCACATAATTTCAAATTTGAAGGGCGTTGGGCTGACTTTAGGAGTGTTAAGCCAGCAAAGCAAGAGGGGGTTATGATTTGAAGTAGTTCTAGGGAGGGAAGACAAGGAAGAGTTCAGGCAAAGGTTGCATGAAGAGGTGGCTAGGACCCAATCAAGCCTCACCTTGATTAGGTGGGCACCCTTCCTATTATTGGACCAAGTGAAGGGGTTTCCCTTCAGAGTGATGTCCAAAAGACCAATGGAAGATATAAAATCAGCTAGCTCCCCCATGCTATCTGAGTAATCCATAAGGCCACCACACTTTTTTGAAGGATAAAGGGGGGTGTTGAAGTCCCCTGCTAGAAGGAAGTTCGCTGAACTGTCTTGATCCAGCCGATGGCCAAGATCAACCCACAGGGAAGCTCTACCATACCTAGTGTTAGGTGCATAAATATTGAAAGTGGTCCATTCAGTTCCATTCTTCCTGAAGGTGACATCAAGAAAGTTAAGGGAAGAAGCAGCCAGCTGACCTATTATTCTGTTAGGGTTCCAGAGAGTAGCAATACCACTATACGCACCTGCAGCTTCTGAGTAAAGGAAAGTAGCCCCCGACCAAAGATAAGGCACTAGGGTAATGAAATTACTAGCAGACATCTTAACCTCTTGTAAGAGTAGGACATCCAACTTAAGATCAAAGATGTAGTGTTTGACAACATTTTGTTTTAGGGAGCTGTTCAAACCCCTCACATTCCAAGAGAGACAATTCATCTCTTATTTTTAAAACTAGATTCCAGGGTTTGTTGCCTACCTGCTGCAACATCCCTTGTGGACCCTCTCGATCTCTTTTCCTATTCTGAAGGCCTTCCTCTGGGTGTTTCCATACCCACATCATCCTTTTTGGAATTGTTTTTCTTTTTTTGTGTTTTCCATTCCCCATCATCATCCTTCGGACCATCTAGGGAGCTGGAGGAGTTCTTCTTCACAACCTTTGGGGGGGCTTTAGTAGCAAGGTTTGGGGCTTGTAACTCGAGAGCAATCACAATGGTAGGCTGTACCTCCTTAGTAGGATTAGTCCTCCTCCCCTCAGGGGGGCGTCAGGGGGGTTGTTACTGGCATCGCCAAAAGCTGGGGGCAAGGATCCTTTGTAGACAGATCAGGAGTAGAGTACCCCATATCTAACTTCCGAAGGGGGATGATCTCACCTTCCTCAGGTGCTAGATCATCTGATTCCATTTGAATAGCCATCGATGGTGGCCTCGACTCCATCTTTTCCTCTTCACCTAAGGAGGGTGGAACCTGAGCTATTCCTTTGTCCTTGTTCCCTTTTTTTCTCCCAACTTGGGGTACTTGCAAGTATCACTAGTGTGGCCTTTTCTATCATAGTTCTGGCAGAAAAGGGTAGCATTTTCACACACCAGTGCTTGGGTTCATTTACCCAGTTTTGATTTCAAAATAACAAAGTTGGGTAGGATTTTATTCATAGAGACATTCACACAGAATCTAGCAAACACTAACCTAGATTTAGAGCAGGTCACCTGGTCCACTATGATGAATGAACCAAAGGAGTCACCAATCCATCAGAAGACTTTCTCATCCAAATATTCAAGTGGAAGGCCAGGGAGATGGACCCAAACCAGAGCCGTTCTAGTTAGATCTGTTGCTGGATTGAATCTAGGTTTCCATTTTGCAAGGGCCAGGAAGTGCTTCCCATAAACCCATGAACCCGACAGCAGACTGGACAGGTCCCCGAGAGTGGTAAACTTAAACAGGAAGAGTCCTCCCGGCATAGCAAAAACCAGGAAAGAACCCTTGATCTTCCACTGGTTAGATACCCATTTCCTAATCATTTCTATGGTAGGTCAAAATTTGAAGAATCAACCAACTAGGTCTTGTTGAAAGTCATCCATCATGTGATTCACCACTGAGTCTAGGAGCGACAGTTCAATTCCTTCCTCAGTCTAAATGAAATCCACTAGAAGATGCACTAAAGATTGTTGAGCTTCTCCAATAAGGGCTCCTTTCCAGTTAGTTTTAGGAGACACCTAGGAATCAGTCGATGAGGATGCTTTTTGAGATTCCTCCGTTGACTCAAGTGTTGGGATCACGACAGAGGGAATCTGGGGTCCATCAGGGCCAGAAGGTGGGTCAGCATGGGGGATAGTCTTGCCCCTATATGTGTTAATTTTGGCCTTGTTAATCAACCACAAACTTCAACATAGTCCTTCTTCACCGGGTACAGACAAGACTGAATATGAGATTATTCATCTTATCTGCCTGCATGATTCGACATGTTGCCTTCTATCTAGATGGGGTTTTTGAAATTGCTCTCAGAACGAGAGTCTCACAACCATGGACCAATCGAAGAATGAAGGATTTATCATGATGAATGCAATACAATGCAAGATTATGCTAAGAAATGAAAGATATGAAATAATCTAAACATGATTTCTAAATGCCATTATTCTAGAAATTGAAGTTATGCTATTGCAAAAATGAAGTTATTCTATATGGTATTAGCAAGAAAATGAGACAACAATTCACTATTCTAACAATGCAAATTTTCTCTAATAATTCAGGGGGTTTGAATGAAGAATGAGAGTTCTTTTATAGACTCTGAGAGGATCAGAATAGAAACTTTCCTCTTTTGAAATAAAACAAATAGAAAAGCCAGTTAAAAATAGAAAGCTTTATTAAAAAGAATTCAATAAATTGTTTTCTTCTTGATTTAACCATTTTATCTCTTTGATTTAATATTGTTTTATTTGAATTTAATTATTTTATTTCTCTTTAAAGCACAATTAATTCAAAGTTTCCATTTCTGAATAGAAATAAGATTTTTGATAGAATATTCAATCAATTAAATAAA